>CM040241.1:149095562-149217892 GCA_022545495.1 Chrysanthemum lavandulifolium | reverse complement strand
AACTTTATCACACTAAATAACCTTTTCTAAAGTACAAGAATCTTGAGTTTATAAAGTGAAAAAGCTTGAAGAAAATGTACTTTGTAAGCGATGTGATGAAGCACAAAATAAGCCAAATGAAAACAGTAACTAACTTATCATGACTAACCAAATTCCAACTAAAATCAACAAGCTACAACAACCGAATATAATCACAGATTTGATGTTTTTGATAAACTTCAAAAGCAACCAAACAAGCTAAACTAAAAACCGTGATTGATGTCTCAACTAGTTTCACCCAAAGACTAAAGCTGGCGAATGATACCACCAAGTTTGTTAGCTAACAAAGCTAAAACCAATTATGAGGGCTTTATAGACATCTATATGTAACCCTTTAATGAACCTATGCATCAATATTTTTCACCATTTTTACTTTTTGAAATAAGAAACCATGAGAACTCGAGACCCAATTTAAGATTGAGTGATCTTATGATCAAGATGGTACACCGACAACTATGTGATTTGAGCAAACCAACAAACTTACGCCAACTCTTAGATAAGAAAAAAAAAAAAATTTTGGCCAAAACTGGGATTAGGGATATTTACATGATAAAATTATAGAATCCCCCACACTAGAGATGAATATTGCCTCAATATTCAAAGACTCATGGTTATGCCAAACAAAGAACGAAAGGGAAATTACCAAATGGTACCATAAGGATAAACCTTAGCGATAGTAATGGACCGCACTGGGATTTGAGCTTTCCAGAAAATCTTCAATCTTGAATTGAAAGAAGGACCGATCACCAACGCTTGAAAACGCGGTTCTTGATTTTTAGTCATGAATCTTCTTTGTCTTTTGTTTATACAAAGAGTTCTCGTACAACTACCGCCCCAATATCGCAAAGTTAGCATGCTTCAAGGCCCAGATGCCTTGTGCCTCGAGCTCAACTGGAAGATGACATGCCTCCCGCACGGCTTGTAGGCGGGAGTGCACCCGGGGTGTTTTGTAGGCCCGTGAGCGCATCATCTAACTTATCCGACTGCAAGTAAAACCGCCCTTTCCGCACTTTTTATCCCACGGTTAGAAACTTCCACTTGCCCACTTGTTCGCGGGTGGTACGCAGAGAGGAACGGTGAGTTACACCATACTTTTGCATGACTCTTGCAATTGGTCATTGCAGAAATGCGCACCACGTTTACTTATGCGTAAGAATTACCAAATTTTGCCAAACCGAGATTTCTACCAAAAGTGTTTCTAAACCAGTATTTTATGATGAAAAGCTTCAATATCACCAAAATAACACAAAAGTGTGAAACTTGATGATCAAGAACTCTTTTACCCCACGCCGAGAAAGCACTCACCCGTATCAAACCAAGTTCAAAAACAATAAAATACACGTAAAGTTTCAAACTTTTTTCCAAAAACTTAAACTTTATCACCAAATAACCTTTAAAGTACAAGAATCTTGAGTTTTAAAGTGAAAAAGTTAAGGCTTTTAAGCGGTTGAAGATGTGAAACGCAAAACCCACGCGTATACTTTAAAAAACTTCAAAAATAAGAATGTTTCACCCAACTAAATGGCGAATGATACCACTGTTAGGTTCTCATTTATGTAACACAAGCATCAATATATGAAGTATAGATTAAGGAGTGATCGGATGAACAAGTTAACACAAACACACGTATATATGAAGAAAGTTTAGGCGTAAGTTTTGTGATAAGATGAACAACCAACCCTCAAATGAGAGTTACAAAGGTATTTATAGGGAAGGAGCTAGGGCAACACACAAGCTCCCTTCCTTTCCTTATTGGGCTTGGGCCAAGGCTTATGGGCTTTCTACATAAGCCTTGCCTTAAGTACTAACATAAAAGCCTAATTAAGCTAACTATTACATATTAATTACTAACACTTGTAATCTAGTTTAGGAGTGATTCCAACACAATAGAAGTTAGGGAAGAAATGCGATTCATGCTCAACCTCATTCTTGATCGCATCAATATCATTACTCATCAAAACCTTCATCCATAACCTTATGCAAGCATGGAAGGAATCATTATTACTATTTTCTATTTTTAGTATTTTTTTATTTCTTTTGAGTCATTTTTTAAGAACAAGTCTTGTTCTTACTTTTACATGCTTGTATGTGGCATAAATACCACTACATTTTATTGTTTTATTACAAGGCCTTTTTTACATACCTTGGCTCCCAATTTTGATTCTCGTCAATCACAAGATTATTTATGCATGTTGCTACTAACCTTTTTTGTGTAGGATTTTTTTTTCTCACTTGACGCCCCAAGCTAGGGGAGCTAGCGTCAAGGGGGAGTAAGCGATACGTGGACTATTTTTCCACATTTTATTTCTTCGTTGGGTTAACTTTTGTTTCGACAAAAAGAGGGAGAAGAAGCAAAACTTAGGCTTTCAAAACATACATCTAATATTAAATTTTACTAATCATAATATTATGTTTTGTCATCAACAAAAGGGGGAGATTGTTAATACAAATAAACCGTAAAAACGTTTATTAATATTTTGCGATCTGTTTGTGTTTTGTTGATAACAAATAGAATATTATCATAAGTAAAATTATAAGGATACATGTTATTTTTGTAAAGCATTTACATATAGTCACTTAATACAAATTGTTGTAATAAATCATTTGTTGTAATAGTTTATTAGGATGGGTAAAAATCACAACCCATGGATCATATCCATAACCCATGGTATTGAACCATACCCATTTGACTAGATGCATTACATCTATTAGATACATTGCATCTAATGAAATACCCATGGACCAACCCATAACCCATGACCCATGACCCATGACCCATAACCAAAAAACCCATGGGCAAAGAGGAGCGTCTCACGGATCCCTAGCTTTACACTAGACGGATCCCTTGAGGGAGGGATCCGTGGGATCCGTGGAACAGTGGAACATTTTGCATATAAATAGAGAGCCATTTCTTCATTTCTCTTCACCCCTCTTCTTCCTAAATCTCTCATATACTCTCACTCTCTTCTAACAAAATATCACTTGATCTAAGAGAGTTGTTCTTCTTTCTTCTAGTGTGATTCTCATATAGGTCCTTCTCTAAGGCGAGATCACGAGCTTACTACAAGTCATCCAAGCAAAGGGTCCTTGATTGATTTGTTCCTCCACAAGATTTCTGTAGCAATGATCTTGTACTTGATATTTCACATAGTTGTTGTGTAATAGTCGTGTTGGTTTGGTCCTCCGTGTTACGGACTCGGTATTAGCTTTGTACCGAAAAAGGTGTAAGCAACGTTGTGTAGGCTTCTCCGCCAAGTTGAAGGAGTTTGTTGACATAGTGCTTGAACTCTCGAATAGGTGACTCGGGAGTGAGTAGGCAAGGAAGGTGTCCTTGTAGCCAAACCACTATAAATCGGTTGTGTCATTTCTTTCCCTTGCTTTACTTTATTTACTGTTATTTTAGATCTATACTTTATCTTCATCCATACGATTTCACATAACATCGAATCTAAAGTTTTGAAACTAACTTAAAATCGGCAAAACTATTCAACCCCTTCTAGTTTTCCACAAGTACCATCATAATGATGAACACTTCTTCTCATCATGAGAGTACCCGATAGCTCACTAGTGAGAATAGAAAGTCTACAACATTTTAGGAAGATAATGTACAATCTGAGGGCATTGATAATTCAAATGATCATGTTGCAACTAACAATTTGGAGCAATAACCAATTAGGAACTCTAGCAGACCATTTGTTTTTCCTAATTAATATAATGACTTTGTTGTTGATAGTAAAGTGAAATATGGTCTGAAAAAGTTTGTCAATTATTCTACACTTGATGTTGATTCTTTGTGCTTTGCTGCTGAATTAATTAAAAGTGTTGAACCTACTTTTTATTAGCATGCTAGTAAAGATAGACATTGGATTGAAGCTATGAACAATGAAATGAAAGCATTATATAGGAATAACATTTGAGAATTGACTTACTTACCTAGTGATAGGAAAGTAGGTTATAAATGGGTGTATAAGATTAAGTATAAGTCTAATGGTGAAATAGAAAGATATAAATCTAGGTTGGTTGCAAAAGGATATGGTAAATGTAACACCCCCGAAAATCTTAATGACAGCGGAAGACTAATTCGGTGCTACTCGAATGGAGATCATAGTCAATAATTATAGAAAACGACTCGAAAGAGGCGTTTTATTAAAAGTACTTATCATTTATCGAACACTCATAGTTGTTACAAAATATTGTAAATTGTTCAAGCGTTTTTCCCAAAATAAAGATCATGAGTTTGAAAGAAATGACAACTTTATGATTACACCACCAGAAAAGCCTTGCCATGCCCCACTCCGTGCCTTGATCATAATCTTCACAGATTACCTGAGATAACATGCTTAAAAGGTCAACAAAAATGTTGAGTGAAATTCATAGGTTTAAATAACAGTTGAACACAAGTATAAGAGCATGATCATTGTAAACTAACAATATCATAAGGAAATCATAGATTATTATGCGCTAAGCTCATGCAACCAAGACTCAACTGCATACACCAAATTACCAGTGTACGTAAGTTTTGCCCCAAAGGAGGTAATAGCCAATTACCTGATGCAATTTAAATATGGTGCGCCCTGATTATTTCTCTATAACCAAGACGGGTCAGCATTCCCATAGTACTATTCACGATATATATGCTCACTCATGGTGACTAATGGTTCATGATACAGGGACTTATGGCTAAATACTTAAGCAAAGACCAATAATCAAGAGGCGAACATTTATGAAAAACCTTGTGTTCTAGTTTAGAGCATGTATCTCCCTCGCGGGGTTTGCAAATAAAAGTAAAAGCGAGGGTATGAACTCACCTTGATGCTATGAACAAGCACAAACAGATCAAGCATAATGTAGCGGAGGTTCCAAACCGAAACCTAAAAATGATGAGATGGCGAGTCTCAGTTATGATGAACATTTTGGTTTGCAACCAAAATAATAGAGTATTGAATATTCTTATTCAATAGATCATTGGATTGTCCAATCCAATAGTGTGCGTGTGTGCTTAACATTTTAAGCTAATTTTTCTTGCTACATTTCCTTAGTTAATGATCCTCACTTACGCATAAGTGAAATGTTTTTCCCACAGATCTCGGTAGTGTTTTTGAGTATTTTAGTTTGTTTAGATCCCACGCATGCTTTAGATATATATATATATATATATATATATATATATATATATATATATATATATATATATATATATATATATATATATATATATATATATATATATATATATATATATATATATATATAATCCGTATCAAATGAGAGATTTTTAAAGTTGTAAAAATAAGAACCCATTTAATGGGTGACAAGTGGAATTGATTAAAAAAAAAACTAAAAAATAAATATATAACCAAAAGGGCATTATAGGTATTATACTTTCTTATTCCATTTAGCCCTAAGAAAGTCATCTCCCTCTTCATCTTATTCATTTTCTCTGTGCCCCCACCCATTTCTTCTCCTAACCGTATATATCTAAACACCATTTTTTTTGCTATCTCTTTTCTTTAACCGATTCATAAACACCCTTTTATTTCTTTTCTAAACCAAATCAGAAACATAATCTTTAAAGATATATTTATTTTTACTCCGCTATAACCATACAACCTTCTTGTTGGACTTACAGATTTGCTTTTGTGAACAACAGTCAACTGAATAAACCTCATCCTCTTCAAGATCTAATTGTTTTTCGCATGTTCTTTGTCCTTGGCCATCTACTTATAACGATTATATGTTTCAACCATCCTTTTCGTTTTTGCACATCGTCGGAACAAACATGTCGTCATCTGTACAAGGGTCACATTTTAGATCCGACAATGCCACATTTTCCGGTGGCAGCTATTGTTTCTCTAGCCTGATTCACACGAAACACAAGTTCATGTGACAGTTTATCAAACCCATGTCAAAACCTTGACGAGACAATATTGGATCTGCCAAGATTTAATAAGGTCAAAGAAGAGAATGACGTCGAAACCAATTTTCAGAAGGTAATGTTTGGTTGGTTCGAGTTAAGGTTTTATTAATTGTATAGTCTCGTGGTTGTGTACGGGTTCGGTTGTAGAATTTGAGTTTTGTAGCAGGTGATACAATCGTCGTTGTGTATGGGTTCGTTTGTAGGTTGTGTACGGGTTCGGTTGTAGCAGATGATACATTCTCGTAGTTGTGTACGGTTCGGTTGTAGATTTTTAGTTTTGTAGCAGGTGATACAATCATGGTTGTGTACGGGTTGGGTTGTAGATTTTGAGTTTTGTAGCAGGTGTATTAGCTCATGTATTAGTTGTTACTACTCGTGTATTAGCAGCGTAGATATTTTTTGGTTCTTTTTTGTTAGTAAAGATTGAAAATCAAGTTGTATTATGTGTATCAATTTAAAGAAAATAATATACAAATGTGCAACATCCCGTGGATATATCAATGTTTCACTAGTCAATCTATATTATTTGTTCTTTTTAATTCGTGTAAAAGTGTGTAATATCTCGTCACTGTATCAATGTTTCACTAGAAAATGATGTACAAGTGTGTAACATCCCGTCAGTTGTAGTATGTGTATCATTGAATTCGTGTAAATAGCTGTCAAATGGATCTAATATAAAAGCAAAAAATCTGGTTGTGATGTTATTTTAAAATAATCTGGTTGTGTTGTTGGTTAAAAATAAATAATTCTGGTACATAAAGCCCCTATAATTGATGTTAATTACACAAATGCCATTCATAAACAATTAGTATCATTTAAAACCAATCAATTGATCCAACGATCTATACTAGTTCTCGCTTTTTAGAACTTTAAAAATCTCTCACATTAACCTTCCCTTATATATATATATATATATATATATATATATATATATATATATATATATATATATATATATATATATATATATATATATATATATATATATATATATATATATATATATATATATATATATATATATATATATATATATATATATATATATATATATATATATATATATATATATATATATATATATATATATATATATATATATATATATATATATATATATATATATATATATATATATATATATATATATATATATATATATATATATATATATATATATATATATATATATATATATATATATATATATATATATATATATATATATATATATATATATATATATATATATATATATATACATATATATATATATATATATATATATATATATATATATATATATATATATATATATATATATATATATATATATATATATATATATATATATATATATATATATATATTCATATATGTAATATGTTCAACGATATCCTAAAATAAGATACTCATATGATCAATACTGCTTACGGTTACGTTATAATCTAATATATTTTATATCAAACTGCTTTTCGACAGCTTTACCCTTGGGAAAACTACTTTTACGAAAACAGCCCTCCAAGGCTTGTTTTAACATGTTTAGACCTTAGGTTTTCCTAGTTTACACTTTTCACCCAAAGTTTACTTATAACTAGTTTAAGCAAATGACAAGTTTGGTCCTCGTGGTTTTTATACGCGCACATGCACGTGAATCATACCCCTATGCTTTCAAAAATGTGCATGCTAGTCCCTTGACTTCTCATGCTTGTTTATTATATGAAATATAGGACCCTTTAACTTCTTAAAAAGTTACAATTTTAACCCAAGGACTATAATATTTGCAATTTAAGTCCGAATACATTTTTAGAAAAACGAAAACTTTGTAAAATGATTACAAACTTATTTCCAACTTATTGTTATAGCTTATTGGCTTATTCTCACCATATTGGGTCGGGTTGGGGTTTATTTGGACACGGTTTGGGCTCATTGGGCTCGTTGGTTGGGCTTTAGGCCCGTTAGCCTTTGCGTTGGTTTTTCAAAGTGTACGAGAGATTCTCAAGAGTTTGTGTTGTGTTTTCGACATGTTTAACTAGTTTTAACATGTAACTAACGTGTGGCTAAGTGTCTAAAGTTGTCTATTCCAATTTACATAAGGTGATCTAGTGTGAAAAGGTGCACGTAACGTTTATAACATGTGACATGATCGTGTATATGTGTGTAAACTAAACGAAATGAGTAAATATTGAAATGAGTTTCGATGACTTACAACACTCTTCAAGAGTGGAGATGAACAATGAGAAGGTGATTCGAACTCTAAACCCCGTGTTCTATTTATAATGATATCCAACCTAGTGTTTACCCAAGTTTTGCTCTAAACCTTGTTCCTTTCACGTTTCCCTTGACTCGTTTCCTTTCTCTTTTGGTACCTACAATGGATGAGTTATATGTATAGTGAGAGTGATTTAGGTGAGTTAAACTTGTGAGCTAATTAGTGAGGAAACTTGTGAATTTTTGGTTAAGTGTTGGAGGATGAATGGGGTTCGATTTATAGGCTCATCAAGTATGGTCTTGGGATTTATTTAGTCTTGTCATTTGTTTGTTCTTGGCAGCCGGTTTTAAGGCTAGCATGGTGGTCTTGTCTTGTCGAGGTAAACATAGTAACCAAGGGATTATAGAGTCAAAAGGATAGTCAAGGTCATTAGGTTTAGTTTATTATTTGTTTAGGGTAGCTAGCATGTTTTTGTCCCTTCTTTTTGCATTCACACGCAATACTTAGGACTAGGATATGGAGTGATTTTGCTTGTGTCTTGACTTAGTGGCACGTTTGGTCTTCAAAGTATATAACAACATGTGCTAAATTCTTTGCATATAATTTGTACCAAGTGATGTGTTGGGTTGGATGTTAGACGAGGCCCAAGGAAGAAATAAAAGGGGGTTGGGCTTGTTTGTTGGATCGTGTACTAAGGCAAAGCCCAAAGGAAATATTAAGGGTGTTAGGCTCGAGTTGGGACGAGGCCCAAAGGGAGAAATGGTGTGGGATTGGTTCAATATGAGGCCCAATGGTATGTTGGGTTGGTTCGTAAGGTGACATGAAGCCCAATAAGTTCCGAAGCCCAATATGAATTTTAATATATTTTTATTATAATTTATTTCGTATTTTTACAAATTTTTACGTATTCGTTACGTATTTTAAGATTATCGGGATCGTGGGGAATTTCGTTCTGATCACAACGGTATATTTATGAACGCTCAAGCTGCGTTGATCATGCATATGCCAAATGATATGCAAATGTGATGTTAAGAAAATTTCATGATGATATAAATCATGCTTAATTTTTGATTAAGGTCTTAAGTACAATGATATTTTCCGGGAGCTTACAGTAAAAAATAAAGAATAGATTTTGAGGAGACTTTCTATCATGTTATTAAAATTCTTACTGTTAGGTGTTTGCTTAATCTTGTCGTTCAGAATAATTGGTCATTATTTCATTTAGACATCAATAATGCTTTCTTGTATGGTGATTTGAATGAAACTGTGTATATGTCTTTACCTGAAGGTTTTTTTGGTAAAAATTAAGAAGTGTTTGTAATTTCAAAAAGTATTTATATGGGCTAAAGCAAGCTCCTGGACAATGGAATGCTAAGCTTAATGAAGCCGTAGTTAAAAATGGTTTTATTTAGAGTAAGAGTGATTACTCTCTTTTTACCAAAACTAATAGAGATTTTTTATTGCTTTACTAGTGTAGGTAGATGATATTAAGTTACTTGAAATAAATTGAAAACTTCAAAACATATCTTAAGTCTATTTTGTGATTAAAGATTTAGGAAGGTTGAAATATTTTTTTGGAATTGAGGTTCTTAATACTAAGAATGGAGTATGTTTGTCTCAAAGAATATATATATATATATATATATATATATATATATATATATATATATATATATATATATTATATATGATATATATATATATATAATGAAAAGAATTTCTTAGAATGAAAAGAAAGGCATGTGGAGGTGACATGTGTCACCTTGCCATATCATCATGCCACATCACCATACCCCACCCCCACCCACCCACCTCGCCTCACCCCAAACCCCCGATTTTTTTTCCCGCCAAAAATTTTTTTTTTTTCAAAAAAATTTTCCCGCCAAATTTTTTATTGCATCACGCTTATAAAGTTATCGCATCACAAATCATAATTTTAGTGCATTAAGGTTATAAATTATCGCATCACAGCTTATAAAGTTATCGCATCACGCTTATAAAGTTATTGCATCACAATAATGATTTTAGTGCATTTAAGGTTATAACCTTGATTTTAGTGCATCATAGTTGATGTCTTCGAACTATTAACTTATAATAAAGATGCACTAAAACTTATTAGTGCATTAAGGTTATAAGTTATTGCATCACGCTTATAAATTTCATCGCATCATAATCATGATTTTAGTGCATTAGGTTATAATCGCATCACAATTTTAATTGTGATGCAAGATTTTATATAACCGTGATGCAAGAATAAATTTAGGCGAGAAATTTTTGGCGGATTTTTTTTTGGCGGGAATTTTTTTAATTCTGGGTGGGTGGGTGGGTGGGGTGGGGTGACACATGTCACATGACATGGCATGGTGATGTGACAAAGGTGACATATGTCACCTCCACATGCCTTCTCATTCTTTTCATTATAAGAAACTTTTCATTTTAACTCCTATATATATATATATATATATATATATATATATATATATATATATATATATATATATATATATATATATATATATATATATATATATATATATATATATATGGATCTTTTATGAATTTGGTTGTTGGCATGAAAGCCTTCAAAGGTTCATTTAGATCCAAATGTCTATATTACTAATCAGGCTAATGCATATGATCCTTTATTGTGCAACACAAGAAAGTATCATTAGCTGATTGGTAAGATTATTTACCTTACACACACTAGACCTTATATCTCTTACATTGTTACTTGCTTAAGTCAGTTTATGCCTTCTCCCTTAAAATCTCATTTGAAAATTGCAATGAAAGTTTGAGATATCTTAAAGGGTCTCCAGGTAATTGTATTCATATTTATAAATCAAAGTATCTCACTTAGTGCATATGTAGATGCAGACTGGGCTAAGTATGTAATAACTAGAAAGTCAATGACCATTTTTTTGTATGGAAAAGTAAAAAACAAAACACTTTGTCTTAATCTTCTAAAGAAGCAGAATGCAGAACTTTAAGTTATGTACCTTGTGAGATTATATGGATTTTAAAATTCTTAAGGTTTTAAACTATGAAAAGTTTCTTCCTGTCAAAGTGTTTTGTGATAGTAAAGAAACTATTAAGATAGCCGTAAATCCAGTCTTCTATGAAAGGACAAAACATTTGGAAATTGATTTGCATTACCTGAGGTATTATTAACACAGAGAAAAAAAGATTCTGCAAATCAAGTTGCATATATCTTCACTAAGGGCCGGATACAAAGAAACACAATTTTTTGTGTTCCAATTTACAAATGTCAAATATGTTTAAGAATCCAGTTAAGGGGATGTTTAAATTATATTGGATCTATGTTTATAATATCATAAGGACTAATTATGTATTGTTTTAAACTTGTGCTATTAACAGTTAGTAGATAAAAAGGATTAAAGGGGGTCTGGATGCATTATTTGAATAGTTCAAGGGCTGAATGTGTTCTCGGCTTATTCTCTGGATATTGGACTATATAAAAAGATGTTATATCATATGTACGATTAATAAACATCATTCTTTCTCTCTTACTTTTACACACAAGTTACACGATATTTAATCTTTTCAGTTGTTCTCTTTGAGTAATATTGTAATAGAACATTCAATAATTAAGTGAAAAAATCACACCTGATTAGCAATGGTGATTGTTTTGTGGCTATTGGTTAATCTGCTTTAGATCAAATTGTTGATTTGTGTTGAATTGAGATTTAATAAAGATATTTGTGTGTGGGTGTTCAATCCTTTTTTTACACTAGTAACCAAATGCTCTTAGGGTAGCAGTACGCATGCATCGAGTTAAACGTAGTTGAATAAAACTATTAACGAAATTGTAGGTGTGGTATCAACCAATTATCAGCCATTTATCTATAATAATACCCTGTTAGAAATTGGGGTTAGGGTGATGATGATCTTAGATATCTTCACGAATCGTGTAGGTTCACTTTCTGTATTAAGTATTTCGACCCTATTGGTGCATGGGTATCAAGAAATCCTTATCGGTATAATTCGAGAAGAACACTTTCTTTCTAGGCCCAAGAGAACAAAGCAAGACAAAGAGAATTGTGTGAAATTGGTATGTTCAAATGAGACCAGATGTGTCTGTTTATGTAACAGACGTTTGTTGCAGTTATGGCGGTTAAATTCAATTACAATCGGTTAAATCTTAAGAGTCAGAACTCTTCACCAACAGACATGTTGGTTGGGTTTTGGCGGGAAAACATGTTAATTCCCTTAATACTGATTAACAAAAACTGATTAGGTTTTGGGGCGATGCCCCTTGACCCTGCATGAGGGCGTAGCCCCCTTGACCCCCGCATGTTTGTTTGGGCGAAAACATTTTAGCTCAACGATTGTGCACTCCACACTTCCCTAACTCGTATCCGAGTTTAATATGAAATTCCACTAGTCTCTAATAAATCGCAATTACCTAAAATAGTTGATGACACTAAAATCACCAACATACCCAATCATAATGACACTAGCGTGGTGTTTGGTACCTAGAAACCGAAGTCGTAATAGGACACTGCAATCGAATAAATATGTGTTCTTTGTTTTGAGTTTTGGAATGGAATCACTAAAACATAGTCCTTGATTCATTCCTTGATTATGTTATACCACTACTACAAAAAACACCTTTTAGACCGGTTGTTAGGTCACCATTTATGTAACACAAGCATCAATATATGAAAGATAGATGAAGGAAGGATCGGATGAACACAAACACAATATACACGACAAATATGAAGAAGGTTTATGCGTGGGTATTTAGTGAAGTGAACAACCAACCTTCCAAGGAAGGTTTACAAGGCTATTTATAGGAGAGGAGCTAGGCAACACTCAAGTCCCTTCCTTTCCTTATTAGGCTTTTGGCAAGGCTTATGGGCCTTCTACATGAGCCTTAGCATAATAACAAACATAAAGGCCTAATTAAGCTAACTATTACATATTAATTACTAACACTTGTAATCTAGTTTAGGAGTGATTCCAACAATCTCCCCTAAGTGTTGGTAATTGATGATATGAGTGAAAAACGTTGTAGGTGCTGATGTAATAGTTGCTTTGACGTCTTCTGACATTCTTCTTTCTTGTGAGAAGAAGTGCCTTAATTCCAACAATCTCCCTAGTGTGAGGATCTTGTTTACTTTGAAGTTTTCAGCTTTGACGTCTTCATTAATCTTTGTTCTTTGATCTTTGTTCATTGTGGTGGTAGTGATAGTATGTTGTGGTTATCGCATCAGTGCGCTTCGTTGCTCGGTGTCTCCACGTCTTTCTTCAACATGCTCACACACTCTTTATCGTTGGATTTCGTGTTGATATAGTTCTCTTAGTCTTTAAACTTTGTAGATTCTTTGACTTTGACGAAGAATCATTCGACTTTATGTTGCCTTTTGAGAGAACTTTAATTGGTGTTGTTGTTGGTATGAGCATGTGAAGAATCGCACGATCTTTTCCACCATGAGCATCCATAAGAAGAAAACATAAAACATGGGTTAGAAATAATCCAACACTTACAAGTTTGAACTTGAGTGTGTTAACGACATAGTGTGAAAACACATCTCTAATTCTCACTAAGGTCGTTCTCGAACTGGATTCCACAAGTTAGATAACACGATGTACAAAGTATACCTACAGATTCGGTGAGTCATGAGGTACACCAAAGCATCACCCCACGACTATAGACCGTTTGAGACACACTTAGCGTAACCCGAGGAGTTACCGGTGACTGCTGTGTAGGTACATTTGATGTTGAACTGGCGGGAGTTTCCATTCAATCACCGAGGATCACGGTTGTGAACCCTCATAAATGTTCTCGACAGTTGCTAAGATCCGTGAAGGACACGATAATGTATCACTTGTGTTCTTATTGTTGAATGACAAGCGATGAATTGTCAAGTGTACCTAAGAGATCTTTTGATGAATCTCGTGGCTCTAGACTCAATAGTGCACTTTGGTTTTCCCGAGGAGACTAAGGAGGGTCTCCTTCTTCAATACCGCAATTTCTAAAAGAAAGCCGATAGTTTACGTAGGGTTCCTGTGAGAATGAAACAAGCTTCGCTGAGAGAAACTTGAGTGGCTAAGAAGGTTTAGTGCATGCGTCCACTAGGGTCCATGACGACTTTGATCTTCAATACCGGCGTCATCAAGTGACAACCAAGAGCATATGAATTGAACCCGGTGTATGCCCTAAGTTGAATAATGCTGAGGGCTATTTCTTTTCACCCTTTTCTTTACTTTTCTTTTAATTCTTCAACTCCTTCTTTCTCCAATTCTCATTTCTCCTTTTAATAATCATACCTAAGGACTTCTAGATTCTAACTATTGGTGGTGTCCTTGGGTAGATCCTCCGACTCTGGCGGATCATAGGACGGTTATTCCTAACCTTAGTCACCTTATAACTCCATGACTAGCTTATGTTGCCGTAAACCATTTTCATGTAAAATCTCTCAAAGTGGTTATGAGTAAACGCATTTTGTACCACTGTTGAGAGTTTTGTATTTTGCAGAAATACTCCCCCTCCACACGTGCTTAAGTATTTTGACATAAATCTGCACTGTGAGGGAAAAGCGCGCACTTATGAATTGATCAACTCAAGATAGACAATTCCCCGCGAGACACGGTTACGTAGCATAGTTAAAGAGTTACATTGTCGACTTTTAGGTGACAACTAGCTCTAATAACTACCTTGAAGGTGTGGACAAACCTCGAAGGTTGTCAAACCCACATAGTTCATGTCTACAAAAGTTTCTCGAATGGTACATTCTACTAGGATAAGTCCTTTGCGAGACACGTTTATATCACTAGCGAACTAGCTTGAAATTATTACCCGTCCGGACAAGTCTTTTCGAGTTACTAACATTTAAGATCTCGTCAATTCATTGGTTAAGTCTTGTTAGCATAACAATTCATTAGCAATTTACAACAAATTTCTTATCACATAATTTTTCTGCCCCTAAAAAATGGCATATAAATGTTATTTTTGACGAAATTTTGATATCGAATATGACCATTTCGAGTTTTGTGGGAAGATTACCACGAAGAACAATTTTGTGAACAAAGTATTATAAGCAGATACTCCCCCTCAACAAGTGATATTAACTTTTGAGGTTTTGAAAATTATAAGGGGAAGTACTTGTCCTTTTGAGCAAAACTTTGAAAAGTGAAAGTTTTGATAAGTTTTACTCAAAAGTAAGAAGCTTTCGCTCCTTTTATAAGGATTGTGGCATCAAGCGTACCACGGTGTCCTTTCATGACACGAACGGGTTGTACATCGCTATGTGCACAAACCATTATTATATATCAATCACACATCCGGATAATTATAAGAGAAACAGATTAAGGGTACCGGTGTCTCGGTATTCCGGCAATAACTCGGGAATGCGTTACGGGCGTTGATAGCCATGAGAGATATGCTTGGACGACCACCAACGAAACTTTCCAATGTTCGATCCGATCCCTTATAAACAACCTTTCATCAATCCGCGATGATCTTCTTAACATCCCTTTTCTCCCTCGAATTCCATCTCTTCGGTGACCCGATGCCGTCATGAATCTCTTTCAGCCTGTATGCTAGCCCGTCCCTAACTTTCTTCAAAGTGTGATCCCCAAACTTATGAAGTTCTTTACACACCATGAAACAGTTGTGGTGTAGTTCACTTATGTATACTACCCCAAATGGTTTCTTGATGAGTGTGTATTGAGGAAGTCGGTTGATGTCGGGTAGGTCTAGTTGAGGTTTTGTGAAGTTGACCCGTTTTTTATAAGATTCCACGGCAAGCTAAATGTCTTCTACACGTTCTTGGATCACGATGCTTCTGATGAAGATTAATAATGACTTGATGTACTTGCGTTGGATAGTTTTAGAGAAATGTCTCATTCGTCCTTGAACCTTAGCGAGATACATATCTTCAATGTCATTTAGTGACGATCTTGGAAAATCGACTTCACGAAGTCATATTCCTCTTCGTCTTGTCGTTTGACCACAATGTTCTTGAGGAATGTGTAGTCCCACTTTGACGATGGGTAACATGCTTAATTGCAATGATCCGTTTTCACTAAACACTTCCTTTTAGACTTGAGAACCGGTAGCTTCTATAGAAGATTCTTGGCGCTCGTGCCAATGATGAATCCCATACACGCATCAAGGTCATACTTTTCCACTTGATCGGCAAACATATGTGGCTTATTCCTCGATGGTCGGATTGTGAGAGTAGATTGTCGAGAAAGGAAATGTGAGTGATGTAGCATACTTCCTTGTCACATCGCTACCGTGAAGAAACTCAAGTCATTGTTGAAGAAGTAGCGGTATGGAATTTGAGGTTGATCCGATCGGCCCAATTGTTGGTAGAGGTTTGGTCCAATCGGTGTAGTAGGGAGCCTTGTCTTGTCTTGTGAAGTCGATGTTAGCTTCGTGATTGAGCCAATCGATATTGTTCGACATGGCTCGTGCAATGTTGTCGAGATGGTATTCGACTTCAATTGCACTTTCTGAGCTATCTTTAAGCAGTTGGAAGGCATCATTCTTTATTCGCGTTAGCTCAGCCTTAGTCATCTTCTTCACTCTAAACTGTTCTTGAATCAGCTTCACATGCTCCATTGTACGGCCATTTACCATTTCTTGACCTTCTGATAACGGAGGGATGGCATCAACAAGTTTAGAAAACCAGTCATATTCTTCGGTTGTGTCTTCATCTAGCCATGAGAGAACATCGGTCATCTTCTTCTTTTCTTTGGCTTTGATGATGATTCGGTTTCTTTGTTGTTGCGAAGAGGTGGGTTGTTGTTGGGGCTCGGGGACTTCTTCATTGTCACCACCGATGTATTCAAATGATCACCGGTTTTCTCTATTGTGGTGGTGACTCGAGTCCCGAGGTTTCTCGATAGGAGTCGAGCGTGGAGGAGATCTTCTTTCGGTTAGAGTCCTTTGGGGTGGTGGTGGCATAGAGGAGGATTCACCGGACTTCTTCTTGCGTTTCGTTTCTTTGTCTTTATCCTTATCATCATCGTCTCTAGGACGCTTAGCCGTTCACCGCCGCTTTGCATGACATTTTAAGTTGGTAATCCAAAGAATGCGTCAAATAGTTTACCTTCGTCAAAGGTAAACGTTGCGGATCGTTTGACATTTGAAGTACAAGCTTGGAAGCCAATTACGCATCGGAGAAAGTCAGTAGGCTCAATTGGGTTGATTATTATCGTTAAAGGCGTTGATCTTATTGTTTGCTTGACCAACCGCATGAGATTCGGATAGAGTTATCGGTGAACATCTCTTGTCACACCGTGAACAATGTCGATAAGTAACTTATGAGTGTATTCCATAGTCGTTTTGTTCATTTCACCCTGTATGTCACGATCGCGAAACTTCTGGATTTGTTCCCGTTCATTCAACATCTGGTTTATCCCATTTTGAAGAAGGTTGACTCTGTCAGCAAGTTGATTGAGTTTCTTGTTGACTACGTTCTTCTTCCTTACTTGCTTGACAGCTTTAACAATCTTTGTCTTTGCACGGGATGCCCAAGTGTCGGTTGGTTTCTTAATCGATCTGGATGCGGATCTGGTGGTTGCTTTGGATGGTGGTGGAGATGAGTGAGAAGATGATTCTGAAGATGATGATTAATGAGGAGGATCAGAGTCCTTTGGTGACTCAGAAGTTTGTTCCTTGCTATGTGCGGGACTATCTAGAAGATAATCTTTGGCTTCCTTTTCGGCTTGAGCCTTTTCTTCTGCCTGAACCCTAGCTTCTTCATCTGCTTTGGCTTGAGCTTCTTTTTCTGCTTTTTCTTTAGCCGCAGCCTCAACATCTTCTTCAGGAATTTTCTCAGACTTCTCCATTTCTGGTTCCTCAAAGTCATAGGTGATAGAATCTTCTAGTTTCTTCTGTTTTGATTCGTGGGTGGTGGCACCAGTTCCCTTACCGGGTTGATTAACCGTATCAGAAACTGGTGTGGTTTGAGTTCCACCACTTAACCCTCCAGGGCCACGAGTTTGTTGCAGTTCGAACACCTTAGCAACGTGTTGGAGTCTGAGATTCTTCAGATTTTTCTTGTAGTCTCTGTCTTCATCCGGTGGCTCTTCATCCGAGCTCTTTCTTCTTCGCTCAAGAACTCGAGTTTTCCTTTATCGACTTTTGACCGAGAGATTTTCTACTCAAAGTATCATCAATGGCGATTCGGAGTAGGTAACCTCTTCATTTGATTCGATGTCCTCGAGTCCTCATCCATTAGTTTGGGTTTCGGTTTAGGATTTGGAATAGCAACCGCTGATGGTACTTTCCTTTTTAGGAGGATTTCTCTTTGGATACTTTAAGGGACTTCGGTGCTTGTAACACTTCCAACCGCCTCTCCGGTCTTTCTAACAGTGTACCGAAGACTTAGCATCAATGAAACCTACTTCTCCCGCTTCAACTGCTACGGATATCGTTTGTACGATTGAAGTCCTTTGATAACATCAAAGAAGATAATCTGGCAACACTACACCCTGTTTCTTCGTGGTAGATTCTTTGAATCTTACCATGTTGAGCGTGGGTTCAAGTAGCACGGAGTGATGGTTGGGGTCTTCAAGTCTTTGGGGAATGTCTGGATTGGTTTCAAGAATCCTTTTGATCAACAGTTTTGTGTATCTGACATAAGGGATCTTGGAGCTAGGCCTTCTCAGGTAAGTCATCATGTCGTCCCAGATCAGAGCTGCAAATTCAATGTGTTTCATGTTGACCATGCTCTAAAAGATTTGAAGTTCCATGAGCTTCGGATGCTCATAGCCACTGTCACGTCCGGAAACGGATTTAGCAATCATTATGTGCAGTGTTCTCCATGGTTGAGGGATATTCTTAAGATCTACTGAGGAGTGTTTTGTGATAACTCCAGCAGCTTCATCATAGCCGATGTCGACCATGAATTGGAGAACGACCTCTTCCGTAGGAGTAGCAGAGAATTCAGTAGGCTCGATGGTTGGAAGAAGAAGAAGAAGAAGAACAGCCCTTAAATCTGCAGGAGTGATGGTGACTGGTTTGTTGTTAAGCGTCACCGTCACAGCACTTTGACCTTTGACCTTTTGTATAGTGTGCCAGAATTGGTGAATGTAGATCTCCGGCATAGTGGCAGAATTTGTGAGCATGTTCTGGTAAGGGTGAGTCTTCAGAATATCCACTGCAATCTGACAAGATGACTCAGAGCACGTGAAGTTGTCAAAGTCGACTCTGAGATTATTCTTTCCAATCTTCATTGGGTAACCATTAGGGAAGATGTCTTCAACTGTGAGAACATTTGGTGCATCAACGTTTTCCATTTGGACGTCCATATAGTGATCTGAAAGATATTTAGCCAAAAGAACCAACATATCGAAAGACATTATGTTAGTCAAAAGTTGATTTTGTTGTCTAATTATTGAATTATGATATGTTAACGACTGTTACGAGTCCAATGTCACTTGTTTGTCCAATAGTCCAAAGTAGTCGTGAAAAGTATCGTGAATTTATTAACTTTGAGTTTTAAAGTTCAAATTTTCACTAATTATCACAACATGTTAACCATTTAAGCTTATTAATGACATTTTGGTTTCGTGACGTTATGATTTGTTTATTTACAAGTTTGTACGCATAACACTTCATAATTTTGGTTAATATAAGGCTTAGGCGTAGGATTTGAAAACTTATGCGTAAATAGTGAACCATATGCGTAGGCATAAGCTTATGCGTAGGATCTTAACTTACGCGTAAGAAATGTTACGTGTAGGAAAAGAGATCCTTAGGCATAAAGCTTACGCGTAAGCGTATATGGGAGCTTACGCGTAAGGCTTACTCGTAAGAGTGAACCTTATGCGTAAGTATTACTGTTTACGCATATCCTTCACATGATATGCGTAGTCCCCTTTGTAGAACCTTACGCGTAAAGGTTACGCGTAAGATTTCTCTTACGCATAACATTCTACGCGTAAGATGATCCTTATGCGTAGGAGCTCAGTTAACCTTGATTTTGAATATTTCACGCGTAATAACCTGAAACAGATGAATCATAACACTTTCATTAACAAAATATTCAATCCTTATCAGTCTTCTCATGGACATTCAATTCAACAGAGTTATGCGTAGAATACACATACGCGTAAACCTCAAACCCTAGGATTCAAAAATTACGAGTATGAAATCTAGCCATAGGATTGACACCAAATCTTTTCTGTGATATCTTAGAGGCCTAAGGATATGATTTCAACAAGTTTTAACATCAAAACCCTCATGAATCAAGAATACCTAATTCGTATGAACATAAACCATAATTCTTAGTTTTCACCAAATTAATGTTTCTGGGTATGTTTCGGGCAAGGTTTTGGTCAATTAAACATGTCAAAAACATAACACAACCATCTTTTTAACCAGAAACACTCTCATATGAAAACACCCAAATCACGCGTATGAACCCTAATTTTGAAAATGGTCAATTCGTATTTCAGGGTGGATTTGTTTGATAGAAATGGTATAAGAGTGATCATATCAACATTTTAACACAACCATTTTAACAGCAAACACACAAACATGATTATGTGTTCATACGCTTATGCGTAGAACACAAATTCATGCTTAGGGACAAATCTAGCCGTTGGATCTTGAAGCAAATCAAAACCATTGTTTATAATCAAACAATGATGTTAAAAATACTTACAGATTGAAGATTTATAACACGGATTTGTGTAATGATTTTGGAGCGTGGATGAAGGTTGGTAAAATCTTAAATGTAGTAATAAATGTGAAGAGATATTTGGTGGAGATGTTTTGTAAAAAAATAGTTTAGACATTTGACAATTTAAGTTCCTCCACCTTAACCATTTTCATCCAACGCTCATAACTTCCATTTAGGTTACGTAAAGCATGATATTTGGAAAGAAACTTGACGACATCCCCGACTTAAGAAATAGTGAATTTTACTGATTTGAGTCCGGGAATGTCAATTAACCGTAAATGTGACCACCATTATCAAAGAAACAACCGGGATAAGGTATCATGCAAGTACAAGGTTTTATGAAACCGAAAATATTTACTTTCTCCCCTCAACACTTGACCGAGAAAATCTTGAATTTTGAAAGAGTAAAGTGTTGACGGAAGATTTTAGAATATTTTGTATTTTATCGATTTTATATTTTGTATTTTGTTTTGAAAATATTTACAAAAGAGGTTTTGGTGTTTGGTGGTTTTAAGATTGTTTTAAAAGTTCATCCAGCCCTCCGAGTCAAACACCGCATACCAATCCGTGTACCAACTCGAGAAACCTAGCAGAGCCAAGGCTTTGGTGAGAATATCTACCAGTTGGTATTCATTACCCACAAAGTATAATTCAACGGTACCCTTTTCCACGTGCTCCTTGATGAAATGATATCAAGATCGATGTGCTTTGATTTAGAATGTTGAATGAGTTGCACGAGATCGCAATGGCACTTGATTGTCGCAATACATCGGGATTCATCAACACGTAACCATATTCTTTGAGTTGTGTTCTCATCCAAATGACTTGAGCCCAACACGCCGACATGGCTACATATTATGCTTCGCTGATGACAGCGATGTATAGTCCGCTTCTTCGATTGCCATGACACCGTTTATCACCAAGAAATTGTAGAGCTCACAAGTACTTTTACGTGAATCTAAGCAACATGCGTGATCGTCATTCGAAAAAGCTATTAGTTCAAAACCGAATCCTTCGGATACTAGATCCCCAAGTTAATGGTTCCCTTGATGTATCGGAGGATTCTTTTAGCCTCGAGAGGTGAGTTTCATTGGTCTTGACTAATAACGGAGCAAAGATATACAAAAAAGACAATATCAGTCCACTTGGTCGTTAGATACATGAGAGACCCAATGATACTTGATATTTTGTAGGGTCAACCAATTTCCCATACAAATCGGCACCGCTTTGTATGTGCCATTGGTGTGACATAGGTGTCACGAGTTTGCATTCCATGTTTGTTTAAGATTTCAAGGGCATATTTGGACCGACTCAAGAAAATACCACGGGTGATTGATGAACTTGAAGTCCTAGAAAGAATGTAAGTTCACCCATCTTGGACATTTCAAAATGTTTTTCATAAGTTTTGAAAAGCGTTTGAGTACTTTAGATGTGTTGACCCAAAATGATGCCATCCACATAAATTTGAACGATTAAAATGTGTGCCCGTGATATTGTATGAAAAGTGTCATAGACCCTGTTGGTTTTGAACCAATTCCCATACTTCAAGACGTTTAAATTGATTAAGTTCTTCTTGCATGGATTCAATCCAGTTGTCATAAGTCATTGCTTCTTTAATGGTTTTGGGTTCGGATTGGCAAGCGGTAAGTGCATAAATGCGATGTTCACCATCGATGTGAAGGCGTTGTCTAATTCTGTTGGTTGATTCGGGTTTCCAATGATATTCACAAGAGGATGGTCTTTAGTCCAACGATGTGTGGAAGGTTGATGTTGATATACATTCTACAGATTTGGAGGATTCAAATGACTTGTAGATGATTCCGCAACATCAAAAGTAGCGTAATCATTTGCAAAGGGTTGAAGAACGCATTTGGGTCAAAATCTGCGGTGGGGTACTTCATTGTTCGAAGATCATCGGCTAGTTCGGCGTCATTGGATGTGGTTTGTTGAATTTGTTGTTGTAGAATTAATTGGTGGTGCTTCCTCAATGTGTTGTTGTAGCGGTGTATCGGTATTGGATTTTGATCACGTTGAGCGGAAACATTTGATACTGACTAAGCACGTTCATCAATATCATCGCTAAGCAGAGGAGCAAATAGTCATTCCATTTGACGTCGAGTTAGTTGTAAACTAGGTTCGGTGATGATGGGGTTTGAGGAAGTTTAAGCGGTTATGACCGGGTTTCAAGTCGTTATGCTCGAAGCCATTTACGTAAGCTCATCGAAATTTGCATGAATTGTTTCCATAATCTCCTTGTACGATGATTCCGCATCCAAGACCATGGAGTTTTCACAATATCCTACAAAGACTCAATGTCGACTTTGGCTTTGAGCTTACCAAAGTCATCACGATCATTATTCGGATAACAAAGGATCCAAATACATGAAAGTGTTTGAGATTCGGTTCGGTTGTGGATAAGCTCATAAGGTGTTTTGTTGTGGCGCTTGGTAATCATTGGCGATTGAGTGTAGCATGCGGTTGACACGACTTCATCCCACAAGTAATCTGGAAGTTTAGCATTAATTAACATTGTTCTTGAAGCTTCCACTAACGTGCGATTTAGTCTTTCAACAACCGTTTTGTTCGTACGTGCAATAGATGTTTGATACTCAATTCCCACTTTCTTATAAAATGCACGAAGAGTTTGATTCACAAATTCGTTCCTTTGTCTATTTTGATTTGTCGATCGTGTTCGGAGTGAACTTGAATTTTCGTGAGAAGGTGATGATCATCTGTGGAGCTTGATCTTTACTTGAATAAAATAAACCCAAGTCCATCTTGGTAGTCATCTACAATTACCAATATGTAGCGTCCGCCATTAATCGGTCTGCACGCAAGACGGGCACACAAGTCCATGTGAAGAAGATGAAGCACATGTCGTGAGTTGTGTTCCACCTTTGAAGGAAAGTGAGCACGAGTGCTTTTCCCTTGTTCACAAGCTGAGCAAAGTTGATCTTTAGAATATCGGAATCTTAGGAGACCTTCAACAAGTTTGTATCGAGCAAGGTTGGTTATGGTTTGAAAGTTTAAGTGTGAGAGACGACGGTGCCATAGCCAAGATTTTGTAGATGTTTCCTTTGAAAGTAGACAGATGGGAGATGAATCAATCATGTCTTGCATTGAGATTATGTAAAGACTTGAATTGTGGGTGCCAGACATAAGATCGTTTCCTTGTAGATCACGAATGAAACAAGTTTTCTCCCGAAAAGCAACTTCCAAATCTTCATCATAGAACTGACCAACTGAGAAGAGATTGTGGCCGAGGCCTTCCACATAATAAACCACGCTAATTTCGATGTTTCCATTGATGTAATCTCCGTAGCCCATGATAGGCTGAAGTGATCATTCCGAATCTGCAGGCCAATGAACTTTGCAACAAAGTTTGATAACACTTTGAGATTGCTGTCATGTGTCGGGAACATCCGCCATCAACAATCCAGGATGATCAGATCACCGCATTACACACGATGACACGGATGGAATAGAATTATATGTGGAACCCAAGAGTTAGAGGGTTCCGATGCAGTTATAGGTGAAACACACATGTTTATGATTTTAGGTATCCATTGAAATCCTAGTGTATTATGTAACCATTCATGCCATCTCCAACTAGTCTTAGCTTTGGTCTTTGTGAATACACTAGGTGATAAGTTCTTCTTAGGAGGTGAAGTGGGTGCTACAGGTACATCACTGATGTTTGAAAAAAATACTAGAAGGCGGTTTTCCTAGCACAGACTTAGAAGCATTAGTGGGCCTAGAGGTATTACGTTTTCTAGTATTCCTCTTACGAGATAAGATAGCCTTAGCAACACATTTATCATGACATCCAGAAAACATGCTTTTACGACAACCAACACAAGAAGCTTCAAACAAAAAATTAAGAGTACTTAAAGATTCAACATTCGTTACATCACTTTGTTCATTACATTTGTCAAACGCAATATTTAAAGTGGGTGCAACTTGAGTTTTATTCAAAGTCCTAGGGTGTTCTTCTACTTCAGCATTCTTTATTGTTCTTTTCTTAAGTCGCAACTTCCTATTCTTCCTTGTATTGCTCCTAGGCTGTGAAGTGCGGGCGTTGGGAAAAGAGGCAACTATTCATGTTTCAGTAGAGGGAAGCACATTAGTTTCTTGTGCTTTGTCGTTAGATGTTCTAGAGTCGTTTTGAATCTGTTTAGGTGCAGTTATTACAGTGTTACTATCCCTATCTTGTTTACATTTCACCAACTCCGCTTTTAAGTCATGGATTTTGTGTAACAAATCTAGATTTTCAGAACGAGTTAGACCATTTTGTCGTAAAACATATTTGGTATATGCAAGATGATCGTGAATATCTTTTAACGCTTGAGCACGAGTCTTTGAGTAAATCAAATATGACACTATATTCCTTTTTAACTTTTGAAATTTCTTGTTCATATTTTGAAATTTGACACTTCAAAGACACGTTTTGATCATCCAGTTGCTCAAGTTTTGGATTAAAAGTTTTAGTGTGCAACTGGTGGATTTTTTTTTTGCAAAGCGAGTTCTCGATTCTGACAATCTTTTTGACACCATTGAAGACGACGTTTTGCATTTGAAAGTTCGTTAAACAAACGTTCATTTTCAACTTTTAAAGACTTTATTTGTGACACGGTAACAATATTCTCAACATTTTCAACGGAATCAACAGAATCGTGAGAGATATAATCAAATGCATATGCAACCGAATGTAGTAACACAACATTATGGATATCGGCCTGAGATAACATCTTCAAGAGTCGATCAACACCTTTTCTCAACAATTTCTTTTACGTTTAGTATTTGAAATCGATGTTTACGTGTGTTCGAAAACTCTTTTCATAAGTCCAAGTTCCTTGTGAAGTCCTTTCCCAATATATTGCACAATTTTTCAAATTTTGGACATGTGGTAAAATTCTTTTCTAAAAAATATCTCTTTGGGCTCTCTCTTGAGGCGATTGAAAATGTTCAACTTTTATTTCAGAATTGATTTCAATTTCACGTTCCAAAAGTTTGATGTCCGATAAGAATGTTTCAAAATATTTTAGAACTTTACATTGTTCGGCTAATGGTTTTATTTCACTAAGTGAAGGTAAAGGACCATTAATTTGTGCAGTATTGGAAAGGGGACCCTCAGAAGTAGGTGTGATAACCCAAGGTGTGTTAGAAAAATCTTGTTGTGTGACAAAAGTAACGGCTTTTGAATAGTTAAATGGTTTGTTATAAACAACATTTTCTAATTTTGACCGACTCTCGTCTTCTGCATCTAATTTCTCTTGACGATTATATTCAACAACACTCATAATGGAATCATCAACTCTATGTTCTGCACTATAAACTTCAGGATTTGGTTTGAATGCTCTATTTGAAAACTTTGGTTTGTAATCAGCAAGCTTCGGACCATATCCTTGGTTTGAAAGTAAACTTTTGAATCATTGTGATTGATTCACCATGTTTATAAATAACATTTCGAAACTCTTTGATTTTGTTTTGTAAGTCGACAATTTCCTCAAGATAGTTATCTATTCGTTTCGTTGAATGCTTTTTGTACTCAGAGAACTGTTTTTGACAAGTTAACAACTCAGACTTGGCTTTTTGAGTTTTCAAAGTGAGAGCGTTAAGTTGTTGTTTATGATCATATTTCTGTTGTTCTATTTGAGACAACAAAGCATTCTTGGATGCGACTAGATCACGTATTTGTTGTTCTAATGATTTTTCTTTTTGGTAAGATTTAGCAAAAGCGACTTCAAAACCTTTTTCACGTTTTTCTTGAGTTTGAAAAATGTTGAGTTGGTTTTTTAAGCATTCAATATCCCTAGTTAATAGTGTATTTTTGTCCTTTAATTGCTTATTGATGTCCATGCATATTTCCATGCGAGATTCTTGGTCTTTAAGTAAGGGCATAAGCTCAGACGGAAGTTCAGCTTGTTCAACGTGAGTCTCAACATGGTCATTAGTCAGATCCTCAAGTATAACCACGGAGTCAACTTTATTATCAATGGTAACCATAAGGTCATCTTGATCGTCAAATATAACTACGGGATCTATTTGATTATCATCGGAAGGAGATGTAGATGGCTCATGTTGAACCCTCTGATCCTCGTCGGACATGATGTAGGCGGAGATATCATATCGATAATGAATATGGTTTGATCCGGTACACGAGACAAGTCGTCGATGTCATACATCGGGCACCGTGTCACTCATGTGGAGTTCGTGCATGTTTGCCATCAACATAATCTTCTGCATTAGCACTGCAAGTCCTCCGTATCATCATCGAATCTGCATTTTCCATGAAGCTCTGTTCCTTGTTGGTAAGAGTTCCACCAGCTTCATCCTTAAGAGCCAAGAGTAAAGCCTCTTTGTGATAAGTGATGCCTCTTGTTCTCGGCTTTGGGCATGCATTCGCTAGGATACCTGTTAGGAATTAGAAAATTCAGTCGTTAAAGAGTCGGTCACCTCAAGTATATGTATTCGTTAGAAAGCTCGTAGTCGTAGTCAAGTTATATTATTAAGTAGTTTGTTATGTAACACCGTGGAGGACGGACGAGTCTTTGCCCACTTTATGCCTGATCCACAGCCCGTAGGTGGCGTTTGTTTGTAAGAAACTATAAATACCCTCTACCTCCCAAGGTAGAGGGTTGGAGCTTCAATACCATTTTTATTTGTTTCACATAGTTCCCAACTCTCTTCCATTTCTCTCTCTAAACTACTTGTACGCTCCATATGGTTATGGTTTAGTGTGTTTGTGAAATCCTATATCTTACAATTGGTATCAAGAGCCATGGTTTGATCACTCATCTTTCATGCTCTTTGTTTTGGTGGATTTCATAAGGTTTTTGGGGTATTAAGTGTTTAGGAGAGTTTGAATCATTTGGACAAATTCTAGTGTTAAATTTTGAATTTTGCTTGTACTTTTGTGATTAGGATCATCATATGTGTTTATGTTTTGAATTGGAAGGCTTAAATCATTGTGGTTTGGTTGTTTTGGATTGATAAAGTTGTTATTTGTGAACTTTGTACTAAGCGAGTTGAGTCTAAGACTCGAGTTTCTTCAAAGCGAGTTGCTTTGTTACTGGAAGCGAGTTGATATATGCGACTTGGCTATTTAGCGAGTTGACCTTTTAAGCGACTTAGTGGTTAAGCGAGTTGTGTCCGTTTGCGACTTGCTATTAAGCGAGTTGATTCTTAAAGAGACTTGTTTCATTAAGCGAGTTGATTGTATTGCAAGTTGATACTAAAGCGAGTTGGCTATTTAGCGACTTGTTTCATTAAGCGAGTTTATTGTGTTGCGAGCTGATACTAATGCGACTTGGCTATGTAGCGAGTTGATTCCTTAAGTGACTTGTTTCTTTAAGCGAGTTGATAACTAAGCGAGTTGAGTGTTTAGCTACTTGTATATTAAGACTTGTTACTTCTTCGTGACACATTCTTACGGTTGGTCTTTTGGTTTAGTAAAATCCCGTGAAAGAATCAATTTCCCGATTTAATCAAAGAATTGTAAAATCCCGTAGAACTTGTAATCATGGCAAACATCGTTCCTACTATTGTTTCTTAGTGGTGAGGGCGTTCAAGCGGTCGGATACATGTCCACCTATGCTTGATGTAACTGTTGTGACTCATGGGCACAACGAATCCGATTGTATTGTTTGGGAAAAGAAAACGGAGTCAACATTCTCAAGTCAATCAATGAAGGACCTTATCGATTGAGACTACTAGAGACTTAATTGATACGGTGAAGATGGAACAATGATCTATGGAATAGGTGACCAAAGGCGTATAATGAGCTCAATGATAAGGAGAAAAGAGATTCGATCACGGATATCGGGCTTCTAACATTATACTTCAAGGTCTTCCAAAAGACATCTACAAGCTTATTAATCACAACACTGAAGCAAAGGCTGTATGGGATAATGTCAAGATGCTCCTCTCAGGTTCTGAATTAACTATTGAAGACAGAGAATCACAACTGTAAGCTTGTAAATGACATGAGGAACATCAAAATGACCATGCCAAACATTCAGCTGAACTCAAAGTTTGTGAACAACATTAATCCCGAATGGCACAAGTTTGTCACTTCTGTGAAGCTAACAAAAGGATTGAAGAATACTAACTATGAGCAACTCTATGCATTCCTTCTTCAGAATGAGAGGCATGCTATGTTTGAAAAAAGGATTCTTGATCAATTCAAAACCAACCAGGGAGAGACTAGCTCATCAAATGATTCAACAGCCTTCTACACCAATGATGGAACTACTACCAAAGCATCTCAAGTCATTCCAGATCCAAGTTTCAAATAACCTGATGCCAATGCAGTCATGGAACACTTTATCAATAAACTAGCTCTTATGGTTAAACAAAACTTAACCTTCACTCCACATACTAACGAGACTTCACACTAACAATGAAATCGGGATGCGACCAATCTACACAATCATGCTTTGGTCGAGATGGAAAGGTTACGGTGCAACCAGCTCAAGGAAGACAATATGAACAAAGAAGATGTGGAGTAGGAGGAGAGTATGTGGAAAATCGGTATAGGGAAGGAATGGAAATCAAGGACAAGCCAAGCCAATTAAGTGCTACAAGCTGTGGTGGTGATGGACACATAGCAAGGAACGCACTTATCCAAACCCCTCAAAATGCAGTACTTCAAAGACAAGATGTTACTTGTGCAAGCTCGGGATAATGGGCATGTTGGATGAAGAGGGCTGTTGTTTCTTCTTGAGGCAATGCCAAGACATATGATGCGAGATGTGGATGAGCGACCAATTCGGGAGATAGGTCATAATCATCGAATGCCTTTCAAGTTGCGGTCGTGATGCATATGACTCAGCGTCGATGATGAACCTCTTGCACAAACAATTTTCATGGCTAGCATTTCTCCAATGGTCTCTCGGAGGTCCCTCACCACTGACAAGCTAGTCCATCCAAAGAATCAATCATTTACGAGGTATTAAAACTATATGATGATGTTGATGAGAAAAGATGCATAATGAAGTACAAACTCTTGAGACTTATGAATCGAGATATTGATTATGAGGGTAATAGCAATATTGTCCCATATGATCAATATGTGAAGCAAAATGAAATTGAGGTTGTACCAAGTAATACATTTTCCATGATCAATGATGACTATGTTTTTAATGAACATCTTGCATGTGCCTCGATGATTACTGTTGTCTCGAACTTAATGCCTATAAAGAGCGTGTTGCTATTTATGAACAATGTGCTAAATTTGAGTTGACCACCGTCACACCCCAAATTACACATTTTGCGGTGAATTGAATACCTTGGGAGGGTGTCATAGCATCAAAGTTCTGAGTTATATCGAGCGACCTAAAGTGTCGTTTGGAAAACACATCGTTTAATTTATTAAAACAATCGAGTTTACAAAGTATTGGTCCCAAATGAAAATCAAATTGTGCGAAATAAGTTTGTTACAAGCCAAACGATGTTTTAAAGTTTATAAATCCCAAGTGAGGCGTCGTCACCACGACTCTATGATATATCCATATCGTGCCATGAAGTGAATGCTTTAGATACGAGATAAAACATGCTAAAAAGTGTCAACACAAAGGTTGGTGAGTTCATAGAGTTTGGTTAACAAGTAAAGCTTTTCCAAAGTCGTTAATGCAACAAAGGCAAAGTTTTTGGTTATATAGAATAGTTCGCAAGCAAAGGCATCAGAAATCCACTCGGTTCCAAGTCCAGCCCATACAAAACTTGCAACTGTGTGTTTACAACCCATTTGCTAAAAATAGTATGTCAATCATGTATGTATGTGCCATAGTAGTTAAAAATATAAATGTCACCACAAGGGTCTTCCAACACTCATGTTGGGATGTTTGTAAATTAATAGCCTTCAACAACTTAATTTGGAGCCACTAATTCTTGTATGTAGCCAATCGAACCTCACGATGAGTCTAACTTGTTTGTGATGTTGCATTGAATAACTTGAATAACAGATTATATTCACCCTGGTCGCGTCATCAAGGACACAAGGGTGAGGCGTCGACCGATAGTACTATCAATACCTCTCCGGGCTCCCGCAGGTGTTAACCATTGCTAAAGTTTGTATGTTGATGCATAATTGAAAACTAGTTTAGCACATTAAGGCACATATCGCAATAAACCACATAATGTCCAAAGTGTATAAAGTATATTGTAACACAATTGTATAAATGGTTTAAGTATTTGCAAGAGTGAAACAAGTATTTAAGCATGTATCTCCCCAAATAGTTTGTAAGAATATAAGCGAGTAAAAGTGGGTATGAACTCACGATAGTATATAAAAGTTTAGAGCACTTGCGATAGTAAATGAAAATAGTTTGAGCATGTATCTCCCCCAAAAGTAATTGAAAATGTATAAAAGTAGGGGCTATGAAAACTCACAGTATTATGTCAAAGTTTAGAATATTTGTGATAGTAAAAGTAAGTAGTTGAGCATGTATCTCCCCCAAAGAGTTTGTAATACAAATAAGTAATAAAAAGTGGGGCTACGAACTCACCTGGTGTGATTGATATGCTAACAAAATGAAGTGCACTAAAATGAGGCTCGGAAACTATCCGCGACCTAAAATGAATGTCATGACTTGAGTTATGATATGTTGTCGTGAATGCATGATAGTGTGATAAAATGTTGTGCATGCAACTCCATATGATATTCATACCACTTGTATGTTTTAGAAATAATGTTTATCGTCAAAATATGTTTATGACATCCGTCATATTATAAAATACTTTACAAGTATTTACGTCAAAATGTCATCCTATAATAGTTTCGTAATGATTTATAGTGAAATTTCCACTTTTAAATCGTAAAATAATGTTGTCGAATTTTCTTGAAAGTGACAAAAATGGCTTTGGAAAACTAGTTGTAAAATGGTGTACGTCAAGCGTTAGGAAAGCGAACTCGACGGTTTTGGAAAGTTTGTATCGAAATCTAGAAGTTTCGATTCAGGAGTTTTCGTCCAAAGGTCTCGAACATAAAGATAATAAGGGTTAAAGATGATGGTTTTGTTGAATTGTAGTGCAAAAAGTGAGTTTCGCCAAGTTTAGGCGACCATAAATAATTTATTACAACTCCGCTATACAAACGACATCGTTTTGAAAAATATGCCGGTGATCTTAATTTTACTAGAAGACATTTCGTTCCAAAAGTTTCACAACCTCGTTAAAACAGCCCTCAACATGGACGTTACGACTACCGTAACACTTGTATCGTAAAAATAATATAGTTTTTCGAAAATAATAGTTACGGCAAGTTTATGAAAACGTGCATATCTTTGTCGTTTCAAATCCGTTTTCTCGTATTATCGTCCTTAGATTCGTGTCAAAGTATACTAATATATTTTTGATAAGTCGAAATAATTTATAAAACTTAAGACTCATTTTGACTCATAAGGTGTAACATTTTAAATCTGAAATTTGAGAAAATATATATCGTTGTCAAACTTGAAAAATTCATAACTTCTTCGTTATAACTCCGTTTTAATCCGTTCAAGCGGCCACGGATTCGTTTTAAAGTATATTTTCTAAATATCTTGGCCAAAAACTCATGTCTACTGTCGGATTTTCCAGAAAAACAAAACAAGGACAGAACACTTTATATACTTGTCGAAAATAGTTTTTCTCGTACCAAACCTATTCTAATCCCTTCAAATCAACTCCAAAGCTAATCTAATCCTACCATACACCTTCTTAGGGTGTCATGGGTTCCTAAACATCATCAAGACCAAAGTATACCAAGGGGATAATTATAGGATGACTATATATATCAAACTCTAAAAATCAATGGTAAAAATGGTATAAACAACACAAGTCTTGCATGTTTTGCTCAAAATGATGAGATGAGTATGAAATGAATATGTAAGATAAAAATAGATATGAGATGCTTACAAGTGATATGATGAGGTGCAAAGAACAAGGTTAAACTTAAACACTCTTGGTTTTTATTTCAAAACCTTATATAGAGTGTGATCTAGATTGTATAACTTGAACTTGAGAAAATTTTGATGAGTTCTTCTTGTTCTTAAGTGGTGACCGGTTTGAGAGAAGCAAAAGGAGAAGAACTTGACTTTACCAACTCTTGAATTTATTGTGAATGAATGAAGTATGAAATAAGTTACTTTGAGTAAAGACTTAGATATGTAAGAAAGTCTACCAAATCATTAATGAGCACCCTCATTTTGACGCCAAGGAGAATGTATTTACCATACATATATATTTTTTTTTTCTCTTATTTATTATGTGTGTAAAATGTATAAGTAAAGTGAGTTAAGTAAATATAAGTTGTAACCTGTATATACATTTGAGCATTTAAGGTAGCGTTAGCTAGAAATAAATTTTTAACGGATCATAGTAAAATATATTGAGGTCATAGAAATTATAAAACACATTTCTTGCAAAATTTGAGTGAAATAATAATTATCGTGTAGTTTTTAAGAAAAGCGTCGTAATAATATAAATTTAACGATTTATATACAAAATAAGTTTAAAACACTAGGTAAACCCAAAATATTGTTTTTATAAACTAAATGTAAGTATAAAAGTATATTGGGATCATTTTTAGAAGTAACGGTTTAAATATTCAAAATAATAACTCACGCGATAACGTTTATTTAATATAAAATTTACGCGTTTATTGTGAAATGAAAAACCATACATAAATTGATATGAAATGATGAATATGGAGTTTGAGAAATGACCGGAAATTGAGAATTGTGACATTCTTCCCATGTTAGAGGAATCGCGTCCTCGCGATTCGATTAATGATACTATGGCCCAAAACGCGACAAGGGTTCTAAAAGTTTATGCTCATGTATGGTTTAAATGATTATGCCAATGCTCATGCATATGTCATGACTATATCCCATTCTAAAGACATGCTCCCTTATGATTAGGCTCGATGAGGCGAGGCTTTCCCATTCTCGAGCAAAATTTAAAAAACTTTTGGTAACCGATTTTACTTAATCCCACAACTCATCAAACAAGAGCTGCCATACGATTAGGCTAAATCGGTTTAGGTAACAACTTGTTTCTAGCTTGATCTTTGCAACTCATCAAACAAGAACTGTCACGGATCAAACCTGAAACAAGTGGTTTGAAGAAAATCTTTTGAAAATTTGGCTCGATTACGAATTGCTTACTCATATGAGACTACTACTCCCTTCATTGCATGATTCTTCCCGAATTAGACATAGGTGATCGAGGCTATGTATAATTTAGGAGTAACTATGCAATGCTTGGACTAATCGACTCATATGATGTTTGGTGTTGAGTCATAAGTTCGTATGTATAAAGAATATGCACTTGTAATGATATGATGAGATGCTATGATGATGTGGTTATAGTCTAGGGTCAATGATGCAACCTAGTTCTCTATAACCGATGCTCGATACCAATCATCACTCCCAAATTACCTGCTTTGCAGCCGGAATTGAATACCTTGGGAGGACTGTCATAGCATCAAAGTTACGATTATATCGAGCGACCTAAAGTGTCGTTTGGAAAACACATCGTTTAATTTATTAAAACAATCAGAGTTTACAAAGTATTGGTCCCAAATGAAAATCAAATTGTGCGGAAATAAGTTTGTTACAAGCCAAACGATGTTTTAAAGTTTATAAATCCCAAGTGAGACGCGTCGTCACCACGACTCTATGATATATCCATATGCGTGCCATGAAGTGAATGCTTTAGATACCTGAGATAAAACATGCTAAAAAGTGTCAACACAAAGGTTGGTGAGTTCATAGAGTTTGGTTAACAAGTAAAGCTTTTCCAAAGTCGTTAATGCAACAAAGGCAAAGTTTTTGGTTATATAGAATAGTTCGCAAAGCAAAGGCATCGTAAATCCACTCAGTTCCAAGTCCCGCCCATACAAAACTTGCAACCTGTGTGTTTACAACCCACTGCTAAAAATAGTATGTCAATCATGTATGTATGTGCCATAGTAGTTAAAAATATAAATGTCACCACAAGGGTCTTCCAACACTCATGTTGGGATGTTTGTAAATTAATAGCCTTCCAACAACTTAATTTGGAGCCACTAATTCTTGTATGTAGCCAATCGAACCTCACGACGAGTCTAACTTGTTTGTGATGTTGCATTGAATAACTTGAATAACAGATTATATTCACCCGTGTCGCGTCATCAAGGACACAAGGGTGGGGCGTCGGCCGATAGTACTATCAATACCTCTCTGCCGGCTCCAGCAGAGTTAACCAGATTGCTAAAGTTTGTATGTTGATGCATAATTGAAAACTAGTTTAGCACATTAAGGCACATATCGCAATAAACCACACATAATGTCCAAAGTGTATAAGAGTATATTGTAACACAATTGTATAAATGGTTTAAGTATTTGCAAGAGTGAAACAAGTATTTAAGCATGTATCTCCCCCAAATAGTTTGTAAGAATATAAGCGAGTAAAAGTGGGTATGAACTCACGTGAGTATATAAAAGTTTAGAGCACTTGCGATAGTAAATGAAAATAGTTTGAGCATGTATCTCCCCAAAAGTAATTGAAAATGTATAAAAGTAGGGCTATGAAAACTCACATTATTATGTCAAAGTTTAGAATATTTGTGATAGTAAAAGTAAGTAGTTGAGCATGTATCTCCCCAAAGAGTTTGTAATACAAATAAGTAATAAAAAGTGGAACTACGAACTCACCGGTGTGATTGATATGCTAACAAAATGAAGTGCACTAAAATGAGGCTCGGAAACTATCCGCGACCTAAAATGAATGTCATGACTTGAGTTATGATATGTTGTCGTGAATGCATGATAGTGTGATAAAATGTTGTGCATGCAACTCCATATGATATTCATACCACTTGTATGTTTTAGAAATAATGTTTATCGTCAAAATATGTTTATGACATCCCGTCATATTATAAAATACTTTACAAGTATTTACGTCAAAATGTCATCCTATAATAGTTTCGTAATGATTTATAGTGAAATTTCCACTTTTCGTCGTAAAATAATGTTGTCGGAATTTTCTTGAAAGTGACAAAAATGGCTTTGGAAAACTAGTTGTAAAATGGTGTACGTCAAACGTTAGGAAACGAACTCGACGGTTTTGGAAAGTTTGTATCGAAATCTAGAATTTTCAGTTCAGGAGTTTTCGTCCAAAAGGTCTCGAACATAAAGATAATAAGGGTTAAAGATGATGGTTTTGTTGAATTGTAGTGCAAAAAGTGAGTTTCGGCCAAGTTTAGACGACCATAAATAATTTATTACAACTCCGCTATACAAACGACATCGTTTTGAAAAATATGCCCGGTGATCTTAATTTTACTAGAAGACATTTCGTTCCAAAAGTTTCACAACCTCGTTAAAACAGCCCTCAACATGGACGTTACTGACTACCGTAACACTTGTATCGTAAAAATAATATAGTTTTTCGAAAAATAATAGTTACGGCAAGTTTATGAAAACGTGCATATCTTTGTCGTTTCAAATCCGTTTTCTACGTATTATACGTCCTTAGATTCGTGTCAAAGTATACTAATATATTTTTGATAAGTCGAAATAATTTATAAAACTTAAGACTCATTTTTGACTCATAAGGTGTAACATTTTAAATCTTGAAATTTGAGAAAATATATATATCGTTGTCAAACTTGAAAAATTCATAACTTCTTCGTTATAACTCCGTTTTAATCCGTTCAAGCGGCCACGGATTCGTTTTAAAGTATATTTTCTAATTATCTTGGCCAAAAACTCATGTCTACTGTCGGATTTTCCAGAAAAACAAAACAAGGACAGAACACTTTATATACTTGTCGAAAATAGTTTTTCTCGTACCAAACCTATTCTAATCCCTTCAAATCAACTCCAAAGCTAATCTAATCCTACCATACACCTTCTTAGGGTGTCATGGGTTCCTAAACATCATCAAGACCAAAGTATACCAAGGGGATAATTATAGGATGACTATATATATTAAACTCTAAAAATCAATGGTAAAAATGGTATAAACAACACAAGTCTTGCATGTTTTTGCTCAAAAATGATGAGATGAGTATGAAATGAATATGTAAGATAAAAATAGATATGAGATGCTTACAAGTGATATGATGAGGTGCAAAGAACAAGGTTAAACTTAAACACTCTTGGTTTTTATTTCAAAACCTTATATAGAGTGTGATCTAGATTGTATAACTTGAACTTGAGAAAAATTTTGATGAGTTCTTCTTGTTCTTAAGTGGTGACCGGTTTTGAGAGAAGCAAAAGGGAGAAGAACTTGACTTTACCAACTCTTGAATTTATTGTGAATGAATGAAGTATGAAATAAGTTACTTTGAGTAAAGACTTAGATATGTAAGAAAGTCTACCAAATCATTAATGAGCACCCTCATTTTGACGCCAAGGAGAATGTATTTACCATACATATATATATATATTTTTTTCTCTTATTTATTATGTGTGTAAAATGTATAAGTAAAGTGAGTTAAGTAAATATAAGTTGTAACCTGTATATACATTTGAGCATTTAAGGTAGCGTTAGCTAGAAATAAATTTTTAACGGATCATAGTAAAATATATTGAGGTCATAGAAATTATAAAACACATTTCTTGCAAAATTTGAGTGAAATAATAATTATCGTGTAGTTTTTAAGAAAAGCGTCGTAATAATATAAATTTAACGATTTATATACAAAATAAGTTTAAAAAACTAGGTAAACCCAAAATATTGTTTTTATAAACTAAATGTAAGTATAAAAGTATATTGGGATCATTTTTAGAAGTAACGGTTTAAATATTCAAAATAATAACTCACGCGATAACGTTTATTTAATATAAAATTTACGCGTTTATTGTGAAATGAAAAACCATACATAAATTGATATGAAATGATGAATATGGAGTTTGAGAAATGACCGGAAATTGAGAATTGTGACAACCACCCGTGAGCAGGAAATGGATGACCAAATGCGTACAATTATTAGAAAAAGTAACTTTAGAGAAGAAGTATTAAAACAAAAGTTAAACTCCTTACAAGAAAAGCTTTCTAAAACTGCTAAGCAAAAACAAGAACTTTAAGAAAATGTGAAAATGCTTAAGCAAGAATTTAATGCTAAGGAATCAAAACTTTTGAATGATTTTTCCAATCTAAAGACTTTGAAAAACAAACTCGAAAATAAGTTGTGCGTGACAAGGAACACCATTGATTGCTCACTTGATCACTAAGCATAGAGTCTTAAGCGATAAGCATAGCATTCCCTTGTTGAGGAACCAAATCTAGGGGTCATTAAAAAGGCTAGAACTGCTCATAAGGTTATTTATGATGGTAATGAAATCCTTAAGCCTAGGCGAAACCTAGTTCTTGTTGAGTGCAATCGAGGAAGATAAGAAATCGAGATAAAGTCACTAGGAGAGAATGAATAAGAAACTCAACAACCCTACATGTAAAGAGAAAAACATAACTATCAAACCTCATGATTACACTAAGGAAAATTGGATCTCCTTAACATGTTTAAGCCTCAAACTCAATTAACCCCAGAACAGATTTTTTGGAAGAAAGATATAGAAAAACAAAAAGCAGAGAATCTTGTTGTAACAAACCCTCCCTTTAGGAAAATGCCTACAGCGACTGTGTATTCTCCAAATAAACCAATGCATTTAGTTTCTAGAACTATTGCCACTAAAATCAAGACCTTAATCAGTCAATATGTTATCTTTCAATTATTTGTTGATTTTAAGAAAAATTGTAAGAAAAGGATCTCACCCATTGGGATAAGCAAGGGAAAGGGTTTTGAGCAAACAAAAGAATGTTATTTAAGCGAGGTCATGCCTTTCTTTAAACAATTAAAAGATCAATTTGAGAGTCTTAAAAAGGGATGGATTCGGATATTAAAGGAATGGAAAAGGAATTTGATGCAATGATAGTTGAGGTTAGTGACTATGAGCGAGCATTAAAATATAATGAAATTGAGAGGAAGAACTTGCATACCTTAAATGAGAATCGATTTACGAATGTATCTCTCAAGATGTGTTCTACACCGCCACTAATTGCTCTATTACTGCTTCTCAATTTCATGAATTATTTGTTGCTTTGAAAGTCTCTCATGATCGTGTCATTGAGCTTGAAATCAAAAACTCTAAATTAAGTGAGAAAATTGAACAGGATGATCAAGATAATTTGCTAAAACATTTTTCTAAGTTAGCAGTTGAACATTTTGATTTACAACTAAAATATCAACATCTCAAAGAAAATGTTAAAACCTCAAACATCAAGATATCCTCGGGTGTTCCAGAGTTTGATGCAGTTTTTGAATTAACCAAAAGTGATGAACAAATTCAAGCTCATCGTAACACGATCAGAAAGTTGAAAGCCCAAATTTCTCAATTAAAGGGTGAAATGAACAATGTGACTGGCCCCCAAATGCCTCCTCCTTTAGATTCTCGGAATTCTCAAAACTTTCATCTTTAAAACTTGGTTAATGCTTTACAAAAGGAAAATGAGAGTTTTCAAGAAGAAAATGAAAAGGTTAAACGTCATTTCAATGAGTTATTTGAGTCATTAAAAGTCACTCGTAACAAAAATAATGAACAAATAACTTCGTTGCAAAAGGAAATTGAGAATCTGAAGAGTCAGGTAAAAGGGAAAATGCCAATGATCAATGGGGAGAATGGTGCTTCAAAGGTGAATGGATGTAATAAATATGCTTTGTCTGTGAAATATGTTCCTCCTCATCTTAGGAATAACAAACTTGCTATTCAAACATATTTCTCATACCTCCGCAAGAACAATGCTGATTTACTCAAAGCCAAAATATTAACACATGAAAAACGTATTTCTCATACCTTAAGGACAGCCTACAATGCAAATGGTACTCTCATTATCAATATTGATAGGAGTATTCTTGAAATTGAAACCATAATCCAAGAGTTGATTCTACATCAACAACACTTGGCCATAGCACTTCGTGACCACATATTCACTTGATTGATGATGTTGATGCAATTGTTTGCTTTTTACACTGCCATGAAACTAATCTTCTTCCAAGATATTGACATCCACTGTGGTGGATCTTACATCATAGTTATCACTGCATAATCACTATCCGAAAAAGCTTCCAAGTGAAAAGGTGAATCCTTTGGATACCACAACCCCAACTTAGGTTGTTGTTTCAAATAACTAAAAATTCTCTTCACTGCATTCATATGAGAGATCTTTGGTGAGACTTGATATCTTGCACACAAACAAATAGCAAACATGATATCAGGTCTTGATGCAGTAAGATACATAAGACAGCCAATCATTGATCTGTATAACTTGACTTCAACTGGTTGTCCATCTTCATCCTTGCCCAATGAGTTGATAGATTTAATAGGTGTAGTAATAGGCTTCATGTCATCAAAATTGAACTTCTTAAGTACGTCAGTTACATACTTGTATTGACTTATGAAAATTCCTTCCTTTGACTGCTTAACTTGAAGTCCCAAAAAGAAAGTTAACTCACCCATTGAACTCATTTAAAATTCATTCGCATCACTTGTTCAAACTCCTTGACCATAGATTGTTTGGTAGCTCAAAGATGATATCATCCACATACACTTGAACTAGCATGATATCCTTCTTATCTCTTGATAAACAAGGTCTTATCTATAGCTCCTCTCCTATAACCATGTTGCAATAAAAGGTAGAGAGCCTTTCATACCAAGCTCTAGGTGCTGATATAAGCCATACGAGCTTTGACAACTTTGTAGACTTTGTTTGGATGTTTAGGATCCTCAAAACCGGGAGGTTGTTTGACATATACTTCATCCGTAATCTTGCCATATAAAAAGGCACTCTTGACATCCATTTGATAAATCTGAAATCCCATATAAGATGCAAAAGCAAGAAAGTTTCGAATTGCTTCAATCCTTGCTACAGGAGCAAACACTTCATCATAATCAACTCCTTCTTCTTGTCTGTAGCCTTGGTGCAACTAACCTTGCTTTGTTTTTAATAACATTCCCTCTTTCATCTCTCTTGACTCTGAATACCCATCTTGTACCAATGACCTTCTTACCATCAGGAAGATCACATAATAGCCAAACTTCTTGAAGTCTGAATTGTAGCAGTTCTTCTTGCATAGATTCAACCCAACTTTCTTTAGTCAATGCTTGAGCAATATTCTTGGGTTCCTCTTGATTGATAAAGCAAGTAAACAGGCATGTTTGATGGTCCTTATGATTCAGCATGTTCTGTTTATAGACAAAGCTAAGTAAAGATTTATGAGGTTTAGTAAAACTCTTAGCTTTGTGTCTTGTCATCACTCCAGAAGTAGAAGGACCAATGATTTGATCAGTAGGATGATTCTTATGAATTCTTAAGTTTGGAGACCTGTGGAACTCCATAGGTATCATCCAAATTAGTGAAATCAAGATCTTCATTGGAATTTGAGAAAATACCTTCAACTTCAAACTCATCATCGTTATCTTCTAAGCCGCATAGTAGGATCATCCAAATCATCCAAAGTCTCAGAATCGGTGCGTGAAGACTTTGGTCAAAAGTATTGTCCAAAGCATCTTGAGAGTATTCAAGCAGCTTTGTTCTTTTCTTTGCTTCTTCATAAGCTCTTCTTTGGTCATCGAATAAGAATGTGCTAAGACATCTTGAAGAAGCATCCGATTTAGTTCATCTTGAATAGATTGATCCACAATGAGACAATGAGGATTTTGGTGCATCAAGACTCTTCTTTGGTTCTACGTAAATTGGTTCTTCATCGTGAACGATCGGGTCTAATATGAACTACATGAACAACATATCAGTAAATCTTCATCATTGTATACAGTTGATTTTCTTCTCTACAGTACATAGTTCATAGAAGGAGTTAGAACTTCAAGATTAAACATCCAATCAGGACCTTTACCCTTCTCATTGTCTTGATCTTCTAAAAATCAACATGAAGACAATCTTGAACCTTCTTAGTGACTCATTGTACACTCTAAAGCCCTTCTCGTTGGTACAATAACCCAATAAATAACCTTCTTCCGACTTGCCATCAAACTTACCCAGATTATCAATTGTATTCAAAATAGTAAGAGGCATCCAAAAGGCTTCATAAATCAAATGTTGGGTTTGTTGCCCATCGAAGAACTCATAATGTGTCTTCATTTGTGGCTTAGTAATCGATACTCATTAAGTACATAGCGCAACTTACACCTTCAAATTTTAATTGAATAGGTAGTTGTGAATCGCTAGCATTGTTCGGTTGCTTCAATCAAAGTCCTATTCTTTCTCTCGCAACACCATTCTCATTGTGGTGTTCTTGCAATACCGAACTCCCTCTTGATTCCTTTGTTTGCACAAAATTCATCCATAAGCTTGTTCTTGAATTTAGTTCCATTGTCACATCTAATACCTCTAACCTTGAGTCTCAATTGGTTTTCAAGTGCTATTATGAGAGTCTGAATAGCATCAAAAGTATCATCTTTAAATCCCAAGAAAAATACCCAACTGAATCTCATCGCAATCATCTCATTACAACTAAGCAAGACTTCTTCTTGTTCAAACTTATATGAGATACAGGGACCAAATAGATCCATATGTAACACTCAATGGTTCTCTAACAGTCCTATCCTCAAGCTTCTTGCAAGAAGCTTTATGTTGTTTACCCTTCTTACATGCCAAACAGGAGTGATCATTCTTGTAAGTCTTTGAAGGTAAACCTCTAACTAAATTCCCTTTGACCAGTTTGTTGATATTCTTGAAATTCACATGGCCCAATCTTCTATGCCACTTATATGCTTCTTCAGATGTTGCTTTTGCCACCACACATGTGGCTCTCCCATAAGAATGAAGACTCTTCATATCTAGACTATACACATCATTGGTTCTTGGTACTCTAAGGACTACCAAGTTATCATCAACATGCTTGAATTCGTGAGAAAGGATGAGACATTACGTCGTTGAATAACACAGGATGCTTTTATCACAGATTTGAGAGACCGACAATAAGTTGAACTTGAGCTCCTTCACATATCTAACATTCTCAAAATATAAACGCCCTACTTTGATGATTCCTTTTCCAGTAATTCTTCCTCCATTGGGATCATTCCCTAATGCAACTCGTCCTCCACTAATAGATCTAAAATCGATGAATCTCCTTGTCTCCTGTCATACTTCCGAGCAACCACTATCTACAATCAAATGATCTTTAAGCTCCTCTTCTGGGTTGCCCTGCACAAAGATTTAAAGAGTTAGTTTCTTTTAGGAACCCAGGCCATTACCGACTTGTGTTCCCCTTGTGGAGTTACAACTCAAATTCTTTGAGTATGTAATTCCTACTATTTTTTAAAACATGATCCAGAATTATCTTTTGATTTTTAGCATGTGGATTTTCAAAATTTTCAAAACTCTCTTTTACAAGTTCATTCTATTTTTCTTGTATCACAAAACATCGATTCACTTTTTGTTGAAAGTCTTGTTTGTCCTCAAGAAGACTTTCTCTCTTAACCCATTCGGTTTTAACACTTGGTTCTGTGATCTAGATCCCTATGTGAATTGTAATACCTTCTAGGTTGATAGTAATGAGATCTCCTAGGATACCTTTTCCAAGAAGTGTTAGCGTTACCTTGTTTTGATGGAGCAGTACTTTGGGAAGGTACTGCTTGTGAAGGTACTAGTGGTTTAGAAAAAGGTCTTCTCTGGTGAGGGTACCTATGGTCTGGTGAGAAATTGTTGTGATTGACCCTATTTGAATTATTCCAGACTGGTTTGTGCTATCTAGGTTTTTGATTGGTAGACCTATGCTTTGGAAATTTTCTAAGGTATTCTGAATGAAATTCGCAATCCTTGATTAAATGAGTAGGACTAAAGCACACAAAACACAGTTTTTGACCCATACTCCCAAAGTGACTTCTTCTATGTCTATGACCAAAACTATTTTGCCTTCTAGGTGAATGATTGAACTGTTTTGACCAAAGTTATCCCAAAAGGTTTAGCGATCTGCTTTTGAAAAGGTTTTCTGAAGGTATTGCTTGTGGAGCAAGACTTTGAGTTAAAGGTATCGCTTGACTTTGAACGTTGTTTTCAACAGCTTTTGGGGTTTCGCACCTAGATTGACCAACTAGCTTTTTCCTAAACTCTAGACCTGCCTACACCAAAGCGAGAAACATCAGGCCTAGGGGGTTGATGAAGTCCAGTGGGATGGGAGACTGAATGATAACCATTGTCTTTCTTATACTCAGGAGGAGTTTCACTAATTGAGTCCTCATTACTAGATGTGTCAACATAATTAATGAGTTCATCATCACTAGTGGTTATATCCTCTAGGTCATTACTAGATTAAATCTCTTCTATGTTATCAAAGTCCATACCAAAACCTACGCCAGTTCTAATGTAAGCTCTTCTCTGTTTTTGAACATAAGTAATATGAGAGACCAGATTCTTTCCAGGCATCAAACTTTGCTAACAAATCATTTCTTTCCTTAGTCAATTTCTTAGTTTCAGCAATTTTACAATTTAGTTTCCATTCACTTAGTTTTAACTGGTAATCATGTTGTTCATACTTTTCAGCCCAAGCCATTTCATTATTTTCATGTGTTAATATTTTGGCTTCCATTGACTCTAAGGTTATTTGATAACCGCCTACCTCGCACCTAGCCCTAACACAATTATCTCTTTTAATCACATAACTGCCAAGTAATTTTTGATAAAAATCATGACAATTTGAGCATACCTCAGAGATAGGGGTGAAGTTGGTGAAGTAGCCACCATTGCAAGTAGAACAGGATCATCTTCACTCTCCATGCTCCAATCAAATCCTCCAAAACCATCTCCGGATTCCAAAGCAGCATGATCAGATTCCTCATCAAAAGCTGTGCTCCAATCTAACTCTTCCACAGAATCCTCCACAGCTACCATATAGTAGGTTACTGGTTCATCATCAAACTCAAGACTCCAGTCAACCTCGATAAATTCTCTTGAGCAACCAAAGCCTTTGTTTCTGTAATAGGAATTTCTTTTAACTCTAGCTTTGGTTACTCAGTCATCATGTTTGCTTGATATTTAGCAAACTTGCATTCCCTTGAAAAATGTCCAGTCTTTTGATAATTGAAGCACTCAATCTTGGATTTGTCAAAAGTTATTCCCTGTTTTGGCTTGAAGTCAATGCCTCTTCCTGCCTTCTTCATGAACTTCTTTATCCTTGCAAAGGATCATAGCAACTTGCCACCGATATCAATTTCTTCAAGAGCATCCTCTTCAACTGTGAGAGATCTTCTTCATAAGTGACAGGTAGAGAAGCTTGTTGTGCAAAGAAAGATCATACAACTTCATCCGAGTGAATGGTTGGTGGGGCTTCACGAATGCTGGGGGTAGAATAGGTAATGCTTTGATTTTGAGTGGGAGAAGCGGTACTTTTGGTGGAAGTCACGCCTCTTTTCAAATGATAGAAAAGCAATCATGTGAGATTTGGAACCGGTTAGACCATTCATCTCATGCTCATACACCTTCGGATGATTGTAGAGATCATCAAAGTCCATAACATCCAAACCCGTTGTCCTCCGATCATTGTAGCTATCACATGCCATGTTGATGGCGAGACTCATAAGAACTTGAGATTAGCATCTTCAACTCGAAACTTGTGCTTTGTATAGCTCCAACATGCCGAGAAGGTTCAAATCATCATAAGCAACATCAAGGTTTTCTTTCTCCAACAAGGAATGTTTCAAACTTTGCTTCAATGAGTTTACGTGCATCTTTTGGAAGCATCATTACCTCCAAACCTTGTTTTGAGAGCACCCAGAGTTGCTTAGCATCTTTAGCATCATGGAACTTGAGAAGATGACCATCGGAATGGCGCACAAGAGAATGTTGAGTGCCTTCTCTTGATTCCTTAATGTTGTTGCTTGGTAAGACCGCCTTAGGTGCTTTGGGTTGTCCAGAACATCAATAGTTTCGAACTTCTTCATTACCATTGACAATTATATTCCATGCTGGTTGGTCCGTAATTGCAATGTAACGCCTCATCTTCATGGTCCATAGATCGTATTCGCCTTCTTGATGACATGAATCCTCATTGAGGTGATGGAAGGTGGTGGAATGTAGATCACCAACATCTTTAGGTTTTAGGGTTTCTTCAGTCGTAGTTTCCACACAAGCTCGATACCACTTGTTGGATCGATGTACTCCAACCAAACTAACTTAAATAGCTTGTTAAGGTTTAATAACCTCGGATAAATCCTAAGTTATTAACAATGAAACACTGAGCAAACTTTATTAAGTATGCGGAATTTACTTAACAAAGCTAAGAAGAATAACTTTAACTTTGAACGATTTTATTAATAACTCTAACTCTGCTTATTATGCAGACTCTTTAACAACTCTAATAATATCGAACTTCTCTAAAACTCTAATAATATCACTTACGTCTAATACCAATCTAGGGGTCCTTTTATAGACTCAAGGATAACCCTAAACGGTTTACAATTCTTATCCTTGTGCGTCAAGTAAACAATACTTCTAGATAAACATTACTTTCTATCTTTAATCTAATACAACCGACTTTAATCTTTGCAAGATTGATGAATAAGCAAGATTTTGACTTTTACTTAGCAAGATTTTTGACTTCTTCAAAGACTTTAACTCTTCAGTACTTTAACATTCTGTATCCCAACAGTTAAAAATCAAGCTAAGAAGGCTAAAAGGCAAAAGCGAAATAAAGTTAGAAAACAGTGGAAACCCACAGGAAGAACATTTAGTAAGATAGGTTATCAATGGATACCTTTTGGCCATAAAGTTAATCAGTTCTGCCATCAATTTGCTAAGACAATGCCCACTAGAAAATGGATGCCTACTAGTAGAACTATTCCCTTAAGAAGTTGACATACTTTGAATAGGTCAAATACGGATACTAGCACTGCATCTATTTCTGATGATTCCACTGTATCTACTTCTGATGTGGGTGTTCCAATCATCATTACTAACCAAATGGAACCCATTCTTGCATGGGGATCCCAATTATCCGCTTATCCATTCTTGTCTATGTTCAACCGCAGATCGCTCAAATCGTTATGTGGTACCGGACTCAGCCGCTCCAAGCATATGACTAGAGACCGGTCTCGGCTCATGAACTTCGTGAGTAAATTCATCGGACCATTAGATTCGGGAATGATCATTTTGGTGCAATTATGGGTTATGGAGATTATGTTGTCGGTGATAGTGTTATCTCCGTGGTATACTACGTAGAAGGTCTTGGTCATAACTTATTTTCGTCGGTCAATTACGTGATTCGATCTAGAAGTGGCATTGAAAAAATACTTGTTTCGTTAGAGAACTTAATGGTAAGGAACTTTTAAGAGGAACTCGTGGTTCAAATCTATACACCATCTCTATTGAAGATATGATGAAGTCTTCTCCAATTTGCTTGTTGTCAAAGGCTTCAAAACAAAGTCATGGTTATGGCATCGTCGTCTCAATCACTTGAACTTCTGCACCATCAATGATCTCTCCGAAAGGACTTAGTTGTAGGTCTACCTAGACTAAAGTATGAAAAGGATCATCTTTGTTCAAAGATGCCAATTGGAAAAAGCAAGAAATATACCCACAAACCCAAGCCTACAAACTCGCCATGAAGTTCTTCATACAATTCACATGGAATTATGTGGACCCATGAGAGTCAGAATATCTTTGGGAAGAAATATATATTAGTTGTGGTTGATGATTACTCTCGATTCACAGGTTAAGTTCTTAAGGACAAAGGATGAAACACCGATATCATCATCAAACTTATCAAACAAATGCGAGTTCGACTTAACAAAACCGCTGAATCATCCGAATGATAATGGAACCGAGTTTGTTAATAAACAACTTAGTGAGTTTTATGAAAGTGTTGGAATCACTCATCAAAGAAGTGTTCCAAGAACTCCTCAACAGAACGGTGTAGTTGAAAGACGAAATCGAACTCTTGTGGAAGCCGCAAGAACAATGTTGATTTACTCAAAGGTTCCAATGTTTCTCTGGGCTGAAGCCATTGCCACTGTATGCTACACTCAAAATCGATCCCTAATTCACACTGCTCATGGAAAAACTCCATATGAACTTGTCCACAATAGAAAACCTAATTTATCATTCCTTCGTGTGTTTGGTGCATTGTGTTATCCAACTAATGAGGGTCAAGACTTAGGCAAACTTAAACCTAAAGCGGACATTGGAGTATTTGTAGGATATGCACCAAACAAAAAGGGATACCGAATCTACAACAAAATAACCCGAAATATCATGGAAACAATTCACGTTCGTCGATGAGTGACCGGTCCAATGGCTCTAGGACAACCCAGCTTTGGACCCGCATCATCATGTAGTCCCATCAGTTCTACTCTTGTTTATGGCTCTCGCCAAAGAACTCCTTATGTACCTCCTTCGAGATGACTTGAAGAAACTATTTGATCCAATGTTTGATGAACACTATGAACCAACCGCTAATGATCCGTTAATCCCATCATCGAGGATGCTCCTATCCTCGTGAATGAAGTCAACCTTTAGTCTCAATATCATTAAGTCAAGAAGCGCTGCTGATCACTCGCCTCATCAACAAATCATCAATCTTGAATGTACATCATGGAATTGTTTCCGCATCAATGATGAAGTTAATCCTTTGCTACTCCTCAAGATGCTCCGCTTGAAAATATATTTGCTCCCGAATCATCATCGAACCATCTTCATCGGGAGAAATTGACTCGGCTACTTGGGTTCCTCAACAACAACCACATGAACACCTTAGGAAATGGACTCATGATCATCCATTGACAAGATCATTGGAAACCCTCTCGTCCAAAGATCAACACGAAAACAACTTGCAACCGATGCCTTATGGTGCTTCTTCAACTCCGTACTTTCTAAGGTCGAACCAAAAGATGTTAAAACTGCCATGAATGAAGACAGCTGGTTCAATGCCATGCAAGAAGAAATTCATGAGTTTGAATGACTTGATGTATGGAAATTAGTACCTGCTCCAGATTATGCTATGATCATTGCTCTAAAGTGGATCTTCAAAGTGAAGCTTGATGAGCATGGTGATGTATTAAAGAACAAGGCTAGATTGGTTGCAAAAGGATACCGTCAGGATGAAGGTATTGACTTTGAAGAATCATTTGCTCTTGTGGCACGCATCGAGGCGATCAGAATCTTCCTGACTAATGCTGCAAGTAAGAATATGATTGTCTATCAGATGGATGTAAAGACGGCTTTTCTTAACGAAGATCTTAAAGAAGTCGTATACGCCACCAACTCAAGGTTTTGTGAATCCAGAGCATCCTACTCATGTCTATCGCTTGAAGAAGGCTCTTTATGGCTTGAAGCAAGCTTCAAGGGCATGGTATGATACGCTATCAAAGTTTCTTCTATCTACTGGATTTTGCAAAGGAGCAGTTGATCCGACATTGTTCACCAAGAAGTCAGGCAAACATTTAATTCACGTTCAAATATATGTTGATGATATCATATTTGCCTCGACTGACCCCAATGAATGTGATCGTTTTTTAAATGAAATGGGTTCCAAATTTCAAATGTCAATGATGGGACAAGTGTCATTTTTCTTGGGATTACAAATTTCACAAAGTCCCGGAGGCATTTTTATAAATCAATCTAAATATGCTAATGAGATTTTAAAGAAATTTGGATTTGATTCTAGTGACCCTGTTGACACTCCCATGATTTAGCGTACTAAACTGGATGAGGACCACTCAGGGATCATGGTTGACCAAACGAAATATCGTAGCATGATTGATCCCGATGTACCTCACGCCAGTAGTCCCGATATTCTGCTCACGATGCATGTGTGCTAGATACCGTGCTAAGCCTACTAAAAACACCTTGAAGCGGTTAAACGGGTCTTTTGGTACCTCAAGGAACCATCAACATGGGACTTTAGTACCAAGGACACCGTATGTCACTAACAAAGATATGCGGATCTGCGCATCATGCAGGTGTCAAGATACTCGTCAAGCACGTCTCGAGGTGCTCGGTTTTTGGGTGATAAGCTTGTGAGTCGGTCTTCAAAGAAGCAAATGAGTACTTCTATTTCCTACTACGAGGTGAATACATAGCCATGTCATCTTGTTGTGCTCAAATCCTATGGATGAGATCCCATTATCGACTATGGCTTTGAATTCAACAAAATTCCTCCGCATCGTGATAATAAAGTGTTATTGCTCTCATGCAACAACGCATAACACTCAAGAGCAAAAACATAGACATTCGACATCATTTCATCGTGGAGCAAGTTGAAACGGTGTGGTGGAACTTTACTTTGTGAGGACCGAATACCACCAGCGTACATCTTCACCAAAGCTCTTCCTAGAGAACGCTTTGAGTTTATCCTTCCACGTCTTGGTCTAAAGAGTTTACAACCGGAAACACTCAAGCGTCTTCAAGAGGAAGACGAGGAGTAAAGGTCTTTATTCATCTATCTCTTGTATATATTTATTCAAAAACCAAAATACAAAACTTGAAAAAAAAAATTAAAAATTCTCTAAAAATCCATAAAAATTTGAAAAATCTTGAAAAATCTTAAAAAATATTGCTATTTTGTAATGTTTTTCCTTATTCGATATCATCTACGGACTTTGTGTTGACATTCAAAGAATGTCACGGGTTTTTAGATGTTCTTCGAATGCACATAGTTTTTGTTAAAAAAATAAATAAAAATTAAAAATAAAAATAAAAAATGAGGCGGAGAAAATGGTGGTTTATTGTCATTTCAGCAAGAACCTGCTTTAAAAGTAAAGAACGAGCCATGCTTTATCTTATTTTTCAAATCTCATGCTCGATTCTTAAAACAAATCTTTGTCATCAAAAGACAAATGTTTCTCTTTTCAAATATTTTTCCGTCTAATGATTCTTCTGAAAAATATTTGTCATCTAATGAAAACTTAATTGCTTTGAAAATACCTCGTTCTCTATTATTCGTGTAAATCATTTGTGCTTATCATTCTGTCAAAATCTCTATCTCCCAATCAACAACTTGTGTCATTGATTGAGGGGGAGAATAATTTTATTCGAATTAAAAAGGTTATTTTGAAAGGTCATTTTTCAAACAATTGGCACGTAAATGAGCAAGGTTTAGTTTTGAAAAATCAAAAAGAATTATGTTTTATACAGTTGATTCAAAACCTTTGCTAATGTTATGTTTTCAAAAGACAATCTTGCATGTTTAAAACAATGATGTTTAAAGTCTGAATATCTGATCCTTATCAGTTAAAATTGTTTTTTTTCAAAAAGCAAGTCACTATTTTCCTCAAAAGCTCTCAAAATTTAATTTAAATCAATAGAGATCACATCTCTCAAAGGATTTGGAAAGTGTGATCGGGGGAGAATTTGTGATTTAAATTGGATTTAAACTGATAACTTGATAATTGGTTATATAAGTGTTTAGCAAGCCATCCTCCCCGCATGTGCCAAACGATTTCAAAATTTTCCATGCACATGTTGAGGGGGAGCATCTTTTTAAACCACAAAGAATTATAACGTGATTGATTTGTCTCTAAGTGCAGGTTCCCTCTAGTATGTGCAAAACTCTTTCAAACCTCGAGGCACATATTGAGGAGGAGCAAATCTTTGAAAACCTCATCCTTCCCCAATATGCTTTATCTACTTGATTTAATCAGGGAAGTGATACTGATATCTTTTAGAAAATGGTAATCAAAGAAATTTATTCTTCCTCTTGCCTCCGTGTGCTAAAACGTTTTCAAAAACATGATGCACATGTTGAGGGGGAGCTCTTTTTTTTCTAAAAATATCAAAAACAATTCAGGTACAAAATGCTTTGATAATATATCACAAGTATCTGGATTGATTTTCAAATGGTTTTCGATTGGTTCCAATGGCAGATGAACAATACCAAATAGACCGACCAAATTTACTTTATGCATGGTGATATAAGGATGATAAGGTTAGGTATTTGTTCCCATGATCCGCCGAATCGGAGGGATCTACCTAGGGACAATCCACTAGATAGTGTAGAAGTCCCGAGGTATGATGAAAAAAGGAGAAATGTGAGATATGGGAAGAGTGCGGATGAGACAGAGCTAGTAATCGAATAAACCCAACAAGGTTCTAGTTATGAAGTCTCGTAAGCATTGAAGGGTTGAAGAATGAAAAAGAATTGAATGAGAAAAGGGTGAAAATAAATAGCCCTCCGTTAATTCAACCTTAGAGGCGATACGGGTTCAATTCATATGCTACCGGTGGTTACTAAGGTAACACTGGTATTGAAGACAAGACGTCATGGACCCAATGGACGCACTACACTAAAACTTCCCAAGCTACTCAAGTTCCTCTTAAAGGGCTTGTTTCATTCTCACGGGAACCGACATTATCTATCGACTTTCTCTAGAGTTTGTTGATATTAAAGAAGGATACCTCTACCTAGTCTCCCAGATAGGAACCAAATATGCACAATTGAGTCTAGAGCCACGAGATCATCTATAAATCTCATTAGGACACTTTCAATGAAGACTCTGTTTCACACAATATGGAAGAGAGATTAAATCTTATGAGTCCTACGCATTATCCTTGTGGTATTGCTGAACATCCGAGTGATATGTATACATATTCACAATGAAGATGGAAAGCCTTCGAGCCAACATCAAACAAGCTCACGGTGGGTGGCATGTGAGATCTATCCAATAGATCAACCATGTGACAACCGAGCGAAACAATGGGGCGATTCAATCTTTTGAATCAATCACGGTTCGAGTTATGGATTGACGGATACCTTTGAAAACCAATCGTTGTGCTTAAAACTCTTTTCTCGTAGCACATCGATCGTGTACTAATTTATCAAAATAAAAGGTGTTTATGATTGATAATTGATTTTCATTAAAACCTTCTTTGTATTGCAAAACAATTTCTATTGAGCGATACACGATTGTTTTTCAAATCTCTTTTCATCAATCGCTGAATCTCAATTACCGGTTCACTCACTCCGTGTTGTCTTCTTTGAGACGTTCGGTTTGAGAACGCCTAGAGCAACCGCGAAACCCTCGCAAGGAAATTCTTCGATTTTAATCGATCACAAGCAAAGACATGTATCGATCAACGGGAACCGTGGGCTATGTACCTCAATTCAACGAAGTGATCAAAGACACTTTCGTGCACTTTATTGCTAACATTTGTATGCAGCACGCCCGACGTTATGTACTGCTCGTAATGAAGCGGTCAATCTATAGCCGCGATGCTCACGCCACACATTCATCTCTAAAGAAATCATGATATGTGCTACAACGACTGATACTTTCACTCCATGCTCGCTATCTTCCGCAAATATCATGAACCAAAGAAAGCTTTCGCTACTCTAATGAGAATACATCATGATCCGTAATGTGAGCATGCCGGTCCAAATGTCACAACATCACATAATACCAACACCACAATGGATGAGTCAAAGATTTATGTTAGCTGATGATCTCAATGATGGCTCAAAACTCATCATCACGTGGATCGCTTAAAGACCTCCACTTGAATTATCCAAACATGCAAAACATGAAGAATCAAAGACTACGAGCTCTTGAGCAAAGGACTTAATCAAGAATCCTAGAACAATCTAATGTAATATCGCTTGTATTCATTGTAAATTGAGGTGACCTCCTTGGGGAGATTGTTAGAATTAGAAAATTCATCGTTAAAGAGTCGGTCACCTCAAGTATATGTATTCGTTAGAAAGCTCGTAGTCGTAGTCAAGTTATATTATTAAGTAGTTTGTTATGTAACACCGTGGAGGACTGGACGGTCTTTACCCAGCTGTATATGCCCGATCCACACCGTAGGTGGCGTTTGTTTGTAAGAAACTATAAATACCCTCTACCTCCCAAGGTAGAGGGTTGGAGCTTCAATACCATTTTTCTTTGTTTCACATAGTTCCCAACTCTCTTCCATTTCTTTCTCTAGAACTTTCTCTCTCTAAACTACTTGTACGCCCCATATGGTTATGGTTTAGTGTGTTTGTGAAATCCTATATCTTACATGACCCTTCTCATTACAGTTATAGCAACGAAGACCATTCACCCCATTCTGAGCATTACCCTGTTCAACCACTTGAGCCCTTTTTTTTGTGGAGCACCCATGTTATTCCTTCCTATTAGATTAAACCCTTGACCACCGCCCATCTGACGAACTTGACCACGATTTTGAACCTCAACTTGTCCATTGTTAACAACAGCCTGATTCCTTGTGTTAGATGAGGTGCGAATGCGATTGTTGGATTTGTTGGAGTATCGACCAAAGGCTCTAGCAATCATAACAAATCCTTGTTGCAATGCATCAAAAGCTTCAGCATCCTCCGTTGATTCACTGTAAAGTGCTTGAGTGTTGTTGTTGTTGTTTGGAACCAGTTGATTTTCTTGTGGTATTTGTTGTTGTGAAGGATCATAAGGTGTTATCTTAGCAGATGGTGGAGCAGTAGGTTGTGGAGGATTTGTGAATACAGTTTGTAAGGTCGAGAATTGAGGATAACAAGCTTGAGCCCACAAAGCTAATTGTTGATTATCCGGAAGTGATGGCGAAACAGGTAGTCCACGGATAACCCTTTCTTTGTCAACTTCCTTTTGGTGGAGCTTCAAATAGTCGTACAACAATCCGTATGTAGCATGATCAAGATTCTTTGCTTGACGGATGAATATGACATACTTTTCCAATCAGGACCAAGACTACTCAGGAACTTAGTGTTGACTGCAATTCTTGGCATGATGATGTTATGTTTGTCCAAGTCATTGATGATGTCTGAGAAGCGATGATGATATGACTCTAATGTCTCTCTGGGTTCAATCATGAAGTGTTCATAAGCCAAGTAGATTTTGGATTCCATATCTTCTTGATTGAGTTCACTGCCTTTCATGAGAAGATGAATATGTTCCCACATTGCTTTAGCAGTCTTTTGAGCATCAACACTTCGAAGGATCGGATTGGGTAATCCCAAAAGGATGTATTGCATTGCTAGTTCATCGGCTTCAAAGTGTAAAAGTTCATCAGTAGTGAGGTCATTAAGACTTGCAATGTTAGTGACATCACCTCTTGGTGGATTAGCATTTGGATCTCCGGGTACATTGACAGTAGGCATCTGAAATGGACCTTCCAGGATGACCTTCTTTAAGAATTTTCCATGTGGCTTCTTTAGATCACGGAACCTAAAGAACCTTATTACCCATTGATCGTAGTTTCCGGGAGTGAGCATTGGAGGTCTATCAAGTGATCCAGCCTCATGAATGGATTGTTGGCTATTTAAAGCTTCACACATCTTTGCAAACCAAGACAGTTCCTTCATAGTATTCCTGGATGGATGTTGATTGTGAAAGTTTGTGTAAGGTTGTACTTGAAGACTAGGTGGTGGTTGAATCATTTGTGGTTGAATTGCTCCTTGAGGAAATTGTTGTTGAAGTTGTTGTTGTTGTTGTTGTTGTTGTTGTTGTTGTTGTACTTGTTGATAAAATTGTTGTTGTTGAAGGAGTTGTTGTTGTTGTTTTTGCTGTTGAGGATACATATGAGGGAAGTAGCTAGAGTATGGTGGTTGAGACATCTTGAAACTTGTGTTGTAAAAAATGGATCTTTGTAGTCGAATGAAACTTTGTTGATGAAGAATCCTTATGCGTAGAAAACCAGTTTAGGCAAAGAAACCCTTATGCGTAAAAACACCAAGTTACGCGTAAGAAGAGATCTTACGTGTAGGATTAGCTTATGCGTAGGGTTAAGGAGACCTTAGCTTATGCATAATCCAAAAACTTAGGAGTATAATGGTTATGCGTAAGAATTGCTTATGCGTAAGACAAGGCTTAGGCGTTAGACAAGGCTTAGGCGTAAAATTAGGGTTTTGCCCAAAAATCCTTTACACTTATACCAGTGTAAAAGATATCCAAAGTCGAAGTGTTTTCAGGCTTATCCAAGTAAGAAAACACTGAGTAAACCAAGAACACTGAAGATCAAACCAAGGAAACCTTACGCGTAAGATTAGGGTTTTCTTATGCGTAAGATTTGTCAAATTCTTCCAAAACTTTGATTTCTGCCCAAAAGTGTTTCTAAACCTGATTTTTGTGATGAAACAGCTTCAATATCACCAAAATAACACAAAAGTATGAAACTTGATGATCCAAAACGTTTATGCACCTTATGCGTAAAATCAAGTTCAAAATTAAGGAAATACACGTAAAGTTTCAAACTTTGTGCCAAAAACTTAAACTTTAACACCAAATAACCTTTAAAGTACAAGAATCTTGAGATTTAAAGTGTAAAAATTTGAGCTTTTTGCGTATGAAAGTTTCTAAACCGAGAGTTACGCATAAAACCAACAAACACTTCAAAAATAAAAATCGTTTCACCCAACTATTTGGCGGATGATACCACTGTTAGGTCACCATGTTTGTAACACAAGCATCAATATAAGAAATAAGGTAAGAGAGATCGGATGAACACTTTAGCCAAACACACGAATGTAATGAAGAAAGGTTTATGCTTAGAGTGAATGAGAAAAGTGAACAACCAACTCCCAAATGGGAGTTTACAAGGTATTTATAGGGAAGGAGCTAGGGCAACCCTCAAGCTCCCTTTCTTTACTTATTGGGCTTTTGGATAGGCTCATGGGCTTTCTACATGAGCCTAACCTTGATTACTAACTTAAAAGCCTTAATTAAGCTGACTATTACATATTAATTACAAACACTTGAAATAAGGTTTAGGAGTGATTCCAACAGTTATTATTATATAAACTAGTCTCTATGAAGCTTTCTTTTTTTAAAAAATATTGGGTTGTTTGGGATTACTCATTGAAACTGCTTATAAACTTTCTAAGCAGTTTTAATAAGCAATCCCAAACAAACCCACTACATGTTGTAGTCTAGTCTCAACAGGTAATCACAAAACTCTCGTTCCCAATATAATTAAGCATTCCCAAACAGCCCGTATGAGCTAAATAGGCAATTGATTATCTGAAGTAGTCTAAATAGGCAATCCATCATAACCAGTTGCAAATATACATTACAAAACATCCTTTATAACGAGCTTCAAATATCTCTTAACTTAATTATGTACCTCAATCGCTAAGACTCAATCATGTCACAAACATATTATAGCTTGAATGGTAACAGTCTTGTTGTTCCTCTTCTTAGCTAGTCTTGCAGTTCATGGCTATCTCTATGTCTTTTTTGAGACCTGCACACTTGAATATCAATCAGTTAATGAAATTGGAACCCACCTGTAATGTGAAAACAACATCATGTCTAAAGCAGACGATAAATGGCAATCTTTCATTAATCTTGAAAACTATATGTGGATAGATACACGGATGACTAACCTTCCACAGCTTTATATACTGGATTTCAAAGCGACACAAAGAAGACATTGACATTGCGCTCTTACCAAAGATAAAAATAAGATATAAGACACCAAGATAAGGAAGTAATAAATGGTAACCTAGTTGTAATATGTGCTGATTTTCTGGAAACAAAGTGGAAGGAGTTCATTTTAATTTGGCTCAGACTAGCTTCTCCTTTGACTTATTTGACCCGTTTCAATTATGAACAAGTTTTATAATTACCCATTCAGTTAGAGCTAAAATAGCCAAAATTTAAAAGGGTGCGAGCTTCACAACATGGGTTAACGGACCCTACTACCATTAAATTTGCATTACAAATTCAAGCTTATATCCTTCATAACTTAATTTACGACAGTCATTTATCAATTATACAGGCCCAATTGCGTATACTTGTTAGTGCTAATGAAAAAGTAACATTCCTCGTGACTCTTCTGAGCTAACATATAAAATTATACAAAGAATATTTCTTGTATAAAGAACTATTCATACTTTTAGATTTTTCCTGAAATTTAGTTATCCTCAAATCCTCCTTTGAATTCTGAACCAATCACATTTCAGAAGAACGTTAAGCAGTCATGCATTTTTTTGAAGTAAACTGATGTCTGGGTGTTTACATCTTTCACAATCTAGTATTGACTTGTTTAGTTAACAATTGACATTATCTGAATTAGTTATCAAGCATGAGGAGTTGGTTTTTATCTAATGGTATTCACTTTTACACCATATGAATTAGTTAGATGCAGTCAGTGATGATAATACCTTACTAACACTAGTGAGACCGAAAACCTTACCATCTTCCATGAATGAATAGGGACAATGTCAAGACTCGTGTGATGTCTATCTAAAAATATAACAATTGAATTATTCTACTTTACTATAGATCGTTTGGAGGTGCCAATCTTTACCCATGTACTTATCAGCGGGTCAACTTGGGTTGAAAGTCGCCCAAATTGTACTTTAAATATTTACAGCCTCTTATATCATTCAATCAAAACTCTTTCTGTGATAGATTTGTAAATACTAACGGATCAAGTATTTATAAAAAGAAGGTAAATAAATGTGTGAGGGTCAATCTGATCTGACCCGTTTCAACCCGAACCTATTAGTGACCAATTACCAAGCCCGCCCATTTTGCCAACTCTAAATCTTGAAGTCAATTCTCTCCTTTAGGTTGCCTTTCTAACGCAATAACTAAACTCCCTAGGAGTTAAGTGTTAAAATCTCGAGACGATTAGAGTGTCACTGTAATTTCCTTTCAATTAGATTAGTGGCCTAAAGTCCTAAACCTATGACCTTCCCATTCCCATGCTAAGAATAAAGCAACTGAGGTGCAGGGGAATATTTACACAATTTACAGAACTTTTAAGGCTCCCATCTCATATACACAGTATAAGTATAAAGACAAAAATGATCAATGTAAAAAATCATCAGACATCAGTAAGCGGAGTAAAACCGAACAAACAAAACAAGATGCAAAGAGGAATGCACATATGAGGACTAAGGTAATATCTTATGTCTGTTATCTGACATGGTCAAAAAATAAGATGCCAACTCCCAATCACAACAATGATGCACCAGTTCCAATACAAATGTGATATAATGAAGAAACTCACCACAAGTTCATTTTCATTGGCATTCTGGCATAGGACAGTGACCACTACAGCATAATCACCCGTATCTGATTTTATGAGTTCCTTTATTGTTCCAGCATAGGATTTAAGTGTATCTTTTCAATCACTCAAGACCTTCTCTGCCAACTTCAATGAAACAGGCGAAAAATCCTGAAAGAACACAATTCATTCAGTAACATAGGATGTATAAATAAAAAAGGTAAAATGCTTAACAGAAATAAAAGAACATGTTTTTCTTTTCTGACATGAGAAATGAGAAGAGACAGAAGCTCGGTAGCAATCTCTTCACTTTCTTCAATGACCAAGGTCATGATAGTTGCCATGGCTATAAATTCTGCAGGTGACTTGTCCTGAATTTCACCAAGAAGGAAATTTCAATTTCCAAATGTTCATAATTTCACATGATCGTGAAGCGAAACAAGTCATCATATATATTTTAACAAATCCATTGATCAGATGTCCACAATAAGAATTAAATAATAACCGAATTAAGAGCTCTCACCTAATGTTTTTTAGAAATTGCTCAAACATTTCAAGCACCAAATCATCACACTCTAGGTCCAACATCAATAAGCAAATTTTAACTTTATGCGACTCTAAGCATATCATGGAAGCACAAATATCAAGCTAAGTATAGATACATATAAACACTTAAATACTTCTGTTTGATAGTAGAAACAACGCAAAATAGAGCAACAATACTGATGTGAACACGACGCCAAATAAAAACAAAACTACTAGTCATTTAGTCAATAATAAACGCTTAGCTTAACAAATAAAGTGACTAAGGGCCATGTAAATTACTAATCAACTAAAAGAAGTGTACAACTTTTTGCTTATAAAACATTATAAACACAACAACTGTAAAAACACACAAAACAGAAACACAATATACGATTATATAGGTCGTCCGGTCTAAGGAGTGTTTGGGATTATTTATCTATAGTTACTTACCCGCTCAATAAATGAAGCCGAGACAGGCTTTTATGTTATCAATGTCAGTGTTTAAATAAGTGCTATATAAGCAAATAGCATATTAGCAACAGATTACTAGTGAGCAGAAGCTTACTGAAGCAGCTCATTAGTTCAAAATTATCCTGATTATATTCCGAGTGTACCTAAATTATCACTATACACCTTCATAACCATCAAAAGGTTTCTTTAAAATCAGACAAATACACTCAATAAAGATCAACAATTCACCATAATGAACATCAGTGCCTAATCGAAAAAAATATAACAAAATCTCACAAAATCAAAATTGCAACATAGATAAACTTAATTATGAAATCAAGACCACTCACAGGTTAGGGTTAGCTAAGGCAGCGGTGATAGGTGACCCTGGTGGTTAGGGTTTGGTGACGAATCTGACGGCGGTGGTGAGGCGAAGTGGCGTTTGTGGTGGTGTAGGGGACGGCGGCTGGTGCTATGGTGGCTAGTTAGGGTTTGGTGAGAGTTTAGATGGAGAGAAAAAATTGTGACTGTGTTGTTTGATAGGTAGGGTTATGGTAGGTGGATGAAAAGTTTGAAGAGAGTTGAAAATTAAAATTCCGCCCAAAACCTTTTAGACGCGTTTCAACATCACCGGTCCAAAAATAGTCTTTTAAACCGGTTGATTAGATTGTCACCGGCCTAGACGTAATTTTACACATTTAGACCCGTTGTTTTCATTGTAACCGGCCTAAATCATGTTAAACCCTTTTTTAGACCTGTGCTTTACATAAATGGTCTTTATAAGAAGGTATAAAAGACCATTTTTGTAATAGTGTACCAATGAACTACGTACATTATGTTTTTCTTGTTAAGGTTATTTATGTATGTTGCGTCTACTTAACCATATGTAAATACTTTAATAGAGTTTCCTCAATACCGTTCTCGAACCTTTTTAGGACCACTTATAAACTATTTATCAAGTTAAATCCAATAATTTTCTCTGAAAATATCAAAACATTTTAACATTAAACTAACTGATGACAGAACATAAACCATAACTCACATTAAAAATAGGAAGCTAAATAATGCTCCGTGGGAATAATTCCTAATAAGAATTAAGAATATGCGAAATGTGACCGAGTAACTGACACTTATATCTAAAATTAAATCCTTAAATTTATAGGCGTACGTGTTTCATATATGACAAAACTAGAAACGGCTAGTTGTAGTTATATATTTGAATTGGGGAAATAATCCCTGCAGTGAACTGCAGGGAACTTGTCTGCTGCAAGGTATACACGGGGGATCAATTGTGTAAAATTGTAAAACTTGAGGGCTGTATGTGAAAATGTTAAAATTCACTTTTCAAAGAAAAGCATGTAACAACCTGCTGCAAACAGCAGCAATGTTATTCCCATTTGAATTAGTAGCAAATCAATATAAATATGATAAGACAATGACTTCATAACTAATATTTACAAAACTATAGGATAAAGTGTTCAATTATGTTGTAGTTACGAAAAAATTTATGTAGAATTAGTTACAACACCATCTTTACAATAAAAAATTATTGAAGATTATTGCTATTGATTTACAAGATTACGACTGGTATTATTATATTATATTGATTCACTACACCAATTGAACACGCCCTTTATAGTATTTAATTTAATAAAATGAAAAGGAAGATACAACTACACTTCTATAACAAAAGAATCATATCAAGAGCTGTTATCCACGAGCACACTTTTATATAATCATTTTGCTAATCGACAGGGTCGTCTTTGAAGGTTTACAAAGTAGGTGACCACTCAAAACCTCAAAAATTTTAGGGGCTTTAAATTTTGTCCCGTTAATAATTACATGTATGTGAACACATATTTAAAAAAAAAAAAAAAAAAAAAAAAAAAAAATATTTAGATGAGAAAATATCTTAAATAAGTAATATGTTGAACGTTTAAATAACTAATTATATTATATCTTATAAACGGTGACACTTTATGTCTTTATATATAACGTTCTTTCTCAAAAGACCTTATTATGTAATTTCGTCCAGAGCCTCTAAAATTTTCAAATATTCAAGGATGGCCCTGCTAATCGATGGTATAGTTTCCATTTGCCTTATGAACAATCCAATACTTGCGGTTAAAGACGTTAATGAGAAGGTGCCCCTAGAATTATAGTTATTCTTGTGTGTTTTATGCATTAGTTTAGTCGTGCTACATTGTACGTGCTTGTATAGTATCCAAGTGAAACGCGACGAGGAACTCTTTTGACGATTTTAGTGTAGTATTGCGAAGTTGGTAAATGTAATTATTGGAACTAAAACTCAAATGACTAGAAAAGCCATATCATATAAGGATGTTCTTTAAAATTTTCTTGCAACCCAATCTAAGCTAACTTCAAAAATTAAAAGTTGATTGTACATTATCTATTGGTAATTTCAAGAAAACATGTGTGTCAGTTAAAAATAAAAACAGTATCAATAAGTTAAAGACACCAGAAGGGTTGATGGAAACATAACTAATATGTTTGCTTAAATTATTGAGTCAATAATTGAATTACTAGAATGTCATTAGTTAGACCCACTCAGGCACTCATGCATGCATACAAATATAAAATTTAGTCTTATGAAATTCTGGTGAAGAGCGCCCGTCATGACGTATTTTCCACTGATTCCGCCACCAGATAAGACGGTGTCAAGCTCAACAATTTTCAATCTTTTTTTTAAACATTACCACCTAATACTCTAAGAATCTGTTTGGTAAACGTAATGAATTGATAAAAGAATATAATTGACGACTTAATGGAATAAACATGGTAATTAAATGAATCTTTAGTGTTTCTTTGACCTATTTGATTGTTATGATGGAATAAAACATTTATGTATGTTATTTGGTACGATGTAATAAACGTTGAAAATGAATGAAATAAATGAAGTTATGATAAAATGTGAACCATTAAAATTAGGGTTAGCCATATACGTAATGGAATGAACCATTAAATAAATCATTCCATTATAAACCTTTAAACAAACAACTTGTTTTAATTTCATCGTAACAATTTATTTCATTGCAATTTGGATTCATCATTCATACATACCAAACGCTACATATAGAGTTGCAAAAACATTTTTAGATATGAGTAAACTGCATCAATAATTGATGTAATCTATGTTGTGAATCAAAACATAGTAATGTCTGCAGTCTAGAGCTAAAATACATGTACTATAAGTTTTATTTAGACCTTAATTGGTTTATTGATAAAGATGAGTGGAATTCACATGATCATCTTCTTATGATCTTACGTAGTTAGGATCGGAGGATAAGTAGTAAGAAAATTGTAAAACGATAATTAAAGAGGAAGAAGTTGTAAGATGATATAATAATGCTCATAAGTTAAATATAACGACAACGTATTTTAAATGTTTTTAACCAACCACGCTAGGCACCTAATATCTTTGAAGTCTCGGTTCCAGACTACATTAGTATATGTAGCAACCTGAAAATTTTCACTATTTTAAACCTTTATATTTATGAACTAGAATGTTTATCAAAAATTATTTGATCTAAGTTAAGCGTTTAGCATGTACATTTCAACTTTTCTTGCATAAGTAATTGGCATATCCGAGTAGTCTTATTGATTGTGCCCAATATTTACCGATAGCCAAATCGCCTCACAAGAAATTTTCTTGTCTCAGAGTCCACACGCTGTATCAAGACAATAAAAGAAAACATGAAAAATAAAAACGAATTAATAAAATCGGAAATTGCATCATCATGTCAGTTTATTTAAAACGTGTTTAAAAACATAAGTATTATATTTTTCCTGTTTGGGATTGTTCGTTTACAAATTTAACAGCGGGACGCAAAATACATCTAATACTCAAAACAACCAAATAAATCTAAATACAATAACTACAAAACTAATGAAAAATTAAAAAGACCTCCTAACCTACCCACACACACGCCCACGTGATAATCTTTTATCACTATCTGCTCCCTTGAAAACTTGCGCCCCTTTCACCCTCATCTCCTTCTTCTTCTGGCAAAGCTTCAACCCACTTTCTCCATCTCAAAAACCCCATCACCTCCCCTTCGAATAAGCAGCGACTGGCACCATCATAAGGTCAAACAAGAAGAATGCCCCATCATTTTCTTGACCACCCCACCTCCCAACACAAGAAGTCACAAGAATGCATAAGGATTGATAGAAGAAAGAGAGTTTTCCTTAAGATAGTCTTCTCATTTTCATAGAGCAAAAGTGTCTTTGAAAACCTTCCATGGTCGAATCTATTTAAGGACCTCGATGCTCCAAAGAACTCCACACTTTTCCCTTAAAACTTCATCACAAAATCTATTGAGCTCCTGATCAATCTCGTTGGTGTGGACTTGTTGGACAAATCGGAAGAGGGGTCGGCTTGTGATCTTCTATAAGGTTTTCATAAATCTCATTGTACCTTTCTTTTTCTTTGTAATTATTGTTAAGATGTGGTGGTTGGTTTTTATAAAAAGAATCGGTTATAATCATTTCCTGTGTCGATTGATTTATTTAGAATGGGATTGATTTGGTTAATCTTGAATTAAGATTCGTGTGGTATACTTATTTAAAAAGCGATTGGCTTATTTGCTGGAAGAAGTGCTTAGGATCGATTATGCCTATATGTTTCTTTTTTTTTTTTTTTTCGTCTTGGTTTGAACATGTTTGTACTAAGGGGTATGTTTGTTGGTCTCGGGTCACAGCGACCAACGTGGGACACGATTGGTTTTTTCTTGTTTTGAGTCAAAAACCTCAACAATAGGAGAGCGTCATTCATTTTGTCAAAACCACTTAGGCGCATTGGTATTTTACGTGCACGACAACTTCTCGGTTTGCTTGATTATTAGGACTTAGTGTTTGGTCTAAACTTTGGCGAAACCTAAAAGTTGTTAAATACTTATGGGATGATCGGTTATGTCAAGTGCTTGATATGCCCGTGTTGTCGTTAAGATTGTTGTATGGTAAGAAACTAAAAGAAAACATCGTGCTTGTTTTGGCTATCCTTTTCGACTTAATTCTTTAGCTCGCTAGAGATCCCACTCGACTTGCTTCCCTCGTTATTCGTTGAAACATTCGACTTACTCCTTGCTTGTCCCGTGGCTTATTCGTGTTTTGTTTAGTTGTGACAAAACCTTGTTAAAGTTGTGTTTTGAATCGACTTTTCACCCTCGATTTGGTATGTTTGTTTGTCGCAACTTCACCCCTGGGGTGTTTGTTTCGCTTATTTTCAGCCACCCAATAGGCGTGTTTAGTCGCTGCCACGCAGCCACCCAATGGGGTGTTTAGCTGCAACACACCCAGCAAAAGTGCGTTTGGTACAGCAAAGGGTGCGTTTGGTGCAAAGAAATGGGTGCGTTTGTCGTACCAAACAGATCGCTTTATCGCCGATTTTCAAGACCCATTTGGGTGCGCTTGGTTTGTCCTCCCGGTTCAACAACGACGCAAAAGAAGGATGTTCGCTCCACTTGATGTCAATCTTTCTTAAAACATGCACTTCTTTTCACATGGGTGCGTTTGGTTCGACCTTGAGTGGGCCACGAAACCACAAAGATAGATGATTTCGTTCTTGGGCCTAAATCCACGCCAAGGACCCGTTGGATCGAGACCCATGTATTATGCTTCTATGTAATCGTATACTCAAAATGATATGTACACAAATTCACTTTTCTTTTAGCATAAGAGTTTACAAACAAACTAATAAAATTTCATAATGTTAAGTATAACGCAAATTGTCATTTTAAACGTCATCGTGATCACTTACCTTTTTTCGATCCTTCTCACGTCCGCTCGCAACTAGCCCGCCTACCGGTTTGATATGATTATTTTCAATATTTACTTCACGATACCTCCTTTTATAAACATGTAATATAAACGGATAATGTGATACAATTAACTTTTAATTCATACGAAACGAGATTTGTTTTAAAACAATAATAATTTCCTTACACTTCGTCATCAAATATATTTAAGATATATAAACGGGTTATACCCATTTTTCTAAAAGACTATTAAAGACTTATAAACTAAATGTATTTATCTTAACCGATATAATAAGAATTACTACTTTCTTATATATATACTCATATTTTAAGCGACGTTTTTATATTACGCTTACTATTTGTTTACGATATTTTCGTACATCCTCTTCCTGATTCGACGGACCTAAGCCTCGACTGCTTTGATACTTTTGTATGTCTAAGCACTTCCATGAGCCACAATTAATCATGTCCAATGATAAGCGATACACATAAATAACTTGAACTTTTGGTATATATAAATAATTGCAAGTTAAACATACAAACTTATTAATTAAAGTATTGGTATACAAATTATAGGTCGCGTGACGATTTTCGGTACATCATTTACTTGACTTCTTTACTACTCGGATATCGCTTTGCTAAGGTGAGTTCATAGCCTCGCCTTTACTTATTTATTTTAAACCCATGAGGGAGATGCATGCTATAAACTAGAACACAAGTCTTTTCTTAAATTGTATGCTTGCTCGATCATTATTATTATAGCCTAAGTTACCCGCCATAAGTCCCTTACATCATGAACCATTAATCACTTGCGAGTGAACGCGAATATTGTGGATAGTACTATGGGAATTAACGACCCGACTCGGTTATCGGAAATAACCGGGCGCACTATATTTGGTTAACTATGGAATTGGCAATTCCATCTCCGAGGGCAATATTATTTCTTACACCAGAATTAGGTGTATGCGATTAGTTTGGTGTCATGAGCTTAGCGCATAATAATAATCTATGTTTTCCATGGTGATTGTATTCAAGCAATTATCATCTCTTACTTGTGTTCAACTTATTATTTAAACCTATGGATATCACTCAACATTTTGTTGATCTTTTAAGCATGCTTATCTCGTGTACTAATTAGAATATCATGAAGGCGTGGAGTGGACGTCATGGGACGCTAGAAGTGGTGTTGTTTTCAATTAAAGTTATCATTTCGTAAACATTTAAACTATCTTTTATGTAACATCGAAACATGTGGTATTTCCTTTTGGTGTTTCTGAAACACTGAGTTTATGAAATTACAACCTTTATTAAAAACGTCTCTTTAGAGTCGTTTTCTGTAACTTATGACTATGATCCTCTAAGTAATACCCCAATTAGTCTTCCGCAGTCACTTTGTGATTTTGGGGTGTTACAGTATATATCTAGGGGGTGGCAAAGGAAAGGGATGAAAACGGTACTTGATATACTCGGAAGGTTCGCGTGCACCTAAGTCAAAAGACTCACTCGTCCTTGGTAACTTTAATAGTGAAAACCTCATCCGTTTACCCGTATTTTATTTTTTGTATTGTTCTTTCATAGTAGAACCAATGAAAATTTATTACAGTATATGAGTACTGTCAAATTGTGTCTCAATTTAAAAATAGATGTATTAGGTTAGTCGACCAAAGTCCGGTTGTAGGCTTATAGTTTCTAAGTTTTTACTGTAATGGACTATTAATACTTGATCAATAAAACGTATTACTTGTAGGAGTTTCATCATTCAACATATCGGGGCGAGTCGATCTACAGACCTAGTGACTACCTTGAGTTGCCACCTCGCCACCTTCAAATCTCCGCTCTATAACTTTTTTTCTTAATCCTTTTAATTTTTGGCAAAACCCCTACTTGAACATCGTTATAATCATAAATCTTAGTCAATTAAGAGTTAGCTGGCGCCATGCGTGTTATTGGCTTTATGCAAGATATTGGGTCAAAAAGGATACTAGAATGGCTACTTTTTAATCTCATATCGCTTAGAGTTAGTTGACGCCACCAACAAAACCGAATTCGTAAACAAATTCTAATGAAAATACAGACAAATCGTCGACGCCACCACTTTGAGGCGCTGGCAATCTTCAAAAAATCACTTGTTTTTTCAAATTTACGTTTATCAACAGCGATTCAAATCAAAGCGTTTTCACGTTTGTTATCATTGGAATATTGTGATCCGAATCCACTGAAAAATAACAACCGTCAACAATTGCTACACCTGGTTGTTGCTTGTTATCGTGTTCTTTAGACTAGGTGCAATGGTCATCTTTCAACACCACTCCCTCATATTTTATTTCAACGCCACATTAGCATTCAACACAACACATTTCTTCTCATCTTTTATGTACAATGGTCACCACTCCCCTCACCTTTCAAACATATCTCACTAAACACCCCACACACACTCACAAATCACATAAACAATAATAAAAACACCTACTTTGCTCAATGTCCGAGTGGTGAGCAAGCTCATCGTTCATCCTTGTTTTTAGCTAGCCTCACGGGTAAGGTGGTATGTGTGCACTAGGGTGGCGCATGAGCCTCACCATCCAAAGGTGAGGGCTTACCCCGTTGCAACCAGCCTTATTAGCAAATTATCTATAGCTTTATCTAAATTACTTATAAAGCATTTAGCAATTTTCTTCCTATTAATTTTTTAAGACTTTTTAAAATAGATTTTTAAGCAATACTAATAAAAAAAAACATCATTTACAATTATTTGAAGCAAAAATAAAGCTAAAAAAACACTATTCAACACACAATTAATACACAATTTAATTTACTTTTTCACAAAAATATACAACTATTTAATCACAATGTACTATATAATTAATCTTCAAATGACAATTAATATACACTTTAGCAAATCATCAATAGATATATGTGTTTTAATTGTTGCACTAATGCACTTTATAAAATATCGTTAAGCATTTGATATACTGATTATTTGCCCGTGACGGACATGCGGACACGCTACTAGATATTTAATGCCGTTAACATTTATTTTATGATACCCGCCGCCGCAATGCACGAGTACCCTACTAGTCTTTAATAATTTTTTTTATCCGGTTTGAATTTTTCGTGTTCGCCACTTGACTTATAAGAATTGAAACAGGTGTATTATTTTAGTTGACTCAAATCCGGTTGTTCGCTTGTGTCTAGTAATTAAGGTTCGTAGTCTTCTGTTCTAATTGCATATTACTAGTTTATCAACAAAATGTATTTCTTAAGAAGATTTCCTTGGTCAATATACAATTCACATTCTCATATATCAATTCATCCCGTCAAGCAATATTAAACAATACTTAAGCGAGTATATTACAAGAAGATGAAGTCCATAAATGGAAATACGTTGATTAGCATTGCAAAAAACACCACTAAATGGTTAAAAAGGTTAATACACAAATGATTTACATCGTTCTTTTGTAGATGATGCATTGATACTTGTAACCTCTTAATTAGAATTAGTTAAAGATTAACAAAGTTGTTTTGTTCATCGTTGCTAGGAAAATGGTTGACTAAAGGACTGCGTTTTAAAACCGATTTCAGTGAACAACCATTAAGTGTGTGACATTATGACAAGCATGGCACACAATTAATAACTATAGTCACAATTAAGTGTGACATTAATTTGAGATAAATTCATGACGATATTTGAAACTAAATTTTGTCTAAATTTTCGATTACGTTATATTGCTGCATGTGTAGGTTTTCCATGCCTGTAGCGTTTGCATATATCCATTTTAGTTTGCATGCAAATCGACCGTCGCATTAAATCATTCATGTATTTAATCCAGTTTTGGTTAAGCAAATGCTGTTTTCTTCTTCTTAAAACTGATAAATTTCAAGTAAAGTACAATAGTTATCTTTACAGATGACATATAATGTGTACGCAAGTAAAGTAAAGTTCATTGCACATTATGTTGCATTAAAGGTTCTTATTGCAAGTATGTTTTTTGGTTGTCGCAAAATAGGTAAGCTCTCTTTGTCACGTAATATATCTTTGCCAAGTAATTTTTTTTTGAAAGGCAATTTATATTAGGAACCACAAAGAAAATCACGATACAATAATAATCTTAGCTACAAGAAAATTTTCGGAAGTTGAATCAAAATGTCTAATTTCTTCATGCATATTGTATTTGTGTCTTATTCAATTTCAAAATTTTCAAAATCTTGGACTTCATATGTTTATCTTCATTTGTTAACTTCGAAAGTTGAAATATTTGACTTATCTTTTATATGCTATGAAAATTCCATTGGTAATTGAATATAAGTCTATTAGTTGTCTACTTACATCACATGCTAAAAATGTAGACTTATAAAAACATTTATATATATGGATGCTCTAAATAGTAAACGCTACAACAAATTTCGAACTGTTTTCATGTAGTTAGCTATTCGTCATTGCTGATTTCCAAAGAATGTTTTGTCGACTACATGCATATGTTACTCTATTTTTAACTTCATCATGTTGTGTTACATGTATATTTCTTTAAAATTTGGTTGGTGAAGGGTGTCATTTGTCATGTATGTACGTTATCCAAGTGTGAGTGCAATAAAGGCAATTGTTTGGGTCTATAAAAGACCATCTTATCCTTGTGATTTCTTATCATATATGATCACACTGTTCATGCCACACATGGCACAACATTTAAACTTCAAGCGGCTGTCCCTTGATCCTCATCTACCCTTATCAATTTCTTAACTTCACTAGTTTGAATGATTTGTTAAAAAAAATATTTACTCAAGCGAATCCTATGATAATTTTATCTAGTAGATAATTTATATGATATCATGCCAATGGTGTAAATGTTTGATGCTTGGTTATGTATCAAAGCTTTCTATCTGTCAAAAAAGGAGTCTTTAATAATGCTAACAGTGTCTCAAAGAAAATTCAATGCTAAAGAGGGTTAAGAATTAAGGGTTTTATATCAGACACGTTACCCAACTTTTCAACTTTATTAAAGCTACCAAACTTTATTTTTGTGCAAACGTGATTGGATTATCGTTCACGGACAAATTAGGGATGATCTATTTTCACTTTGATACCCAAATTCTTGCATACTTTTGGCAAATTGACGTTATTTTTATTAATTTAAAATAATCTTTATATAAAGGGTTTTTATACAAATAAGTTACTAAACTTTCGAATTTGTTCACCCAAGTTCTTAAAGTTTTTCTGCTCAATTAGGTTCTTCGAATATCTGACTTTGTTAATTTAGATTATCTTTATCCATTAACGAAAACATCCTCACTCACTAAACACATCGACGCCACATCATAAATTAAAATGTTACATAAATAATTAAAACGTAAGCGTATGAAATTAAAACCTAAACATTCATAAACTATAAACCGTATTCATTCATTTAAATAAAATGAGAATTCACCACTAAAACCATAAGTCATGTATCCTTTATTTTAATAATTTCCCATTAGCTAAACAATCGCGAGATCTTGTGATGTTATGAAATTTTTTTTCTTTTTAAGCATGAAGAACTAAAACCCTTTGAATCTTGAATAATCATATTCTTGTATTTGGGAGTTTGAGTTTTTAATAAAATAAAATTTTTAATTTTATTGTAATAAATTAAAAAACTACTTTTTTTTTAAAAAATTTTATAAAATCAAAAATTTATAATAAAACTAAAAAAAAAGTAATTTTAATTTTATTATAATTTTTTTAAAAAAACCGCTTATTCTTTTAAAATGTATGAAAACGTATAAAACGGATGAAACGCGTAAACAACTCATGATTTTTACAAGTTTCAAAGGGGTTTGATTTGATTTAATTATAACTACTAAAACGATAAATTAAACTAATTAAACTATTCTATGAGTTTTGTGATCAAGCAAAGAGAGAGTCTAGCCATGTAAATAAATATATATTAGTAACCGAATTGAACAAAAAAAGAACTTCAAGAACTTGATTTAATAAAATCGCAGTTGAAAGAATATATCTCGTTTAGAAATGGTAAGTGGATATCCGAGTTGGACAATGGGGCCACAAAAAGCTTACGTGGACACCATGATAACTCCAACTCCCTTCTGCTTTTTTGGGTAGAACCCGAATGAACACGTTTACGGTTTCGAAGAACCAAATGTCAAACCCAGAACTCCAAAGAACCCAATTGAACAAAAAATAGTTGGGTAGCTTGGGCGAACAAAGTCAAGAAGTTGGAGTAACCTAACCGCTATAAAACCCTAAGATTAATAAGCAAACTAGTATGTACTCCACTTTACGGCTTTGAGGTTTTATTGGTTTGAAGGAACATGACTTCATTGATGATAATTTTATACTCCCTTCGTCTTATTCCGTCGTCTTAAATTATAAATTCAATTTTAAATTACACGCGTAGTTTAAGAAAATTTTACTAATTATATTTTTCATCAATCAAATACCATTTTTACTCACTAAACTTTTTTAATTTGATTAAAATATAAAAATGAACCAGTATTTTGAGACAAGCCAAAGTAAAAACAAAAACTTATAAATTTAGACGGAAGAATAAGCTTGTCTCAAGTACGAAAATATATACTTCATTGCATCTATTAGTTAATGCACATAGTTATTTATAGTTAGCACAACATGTATAAGATAGCTAATTAAGTGATATGAAAAAAGTACAATTAGCAACAATGGCATTAAAAGTTTAATCATGTATTTTAAAGAAATCTATTCATATATTGTGTTTCAACTTAAAAGCTTAGTAACTTACCACAGTAAATAGATTTGGCAGAATTTAGATTTTACATGTTAGATCAATAGATACGTTTGTTAAGAAAATGAACCATATGAGCTCATAACATACAAAATCCTTGCTGATGTATAAATGTTTTCAGTTTATATGTGTTTCTTGTTTCGAATTATTAAATGATTATTTTAAAATAAAATTTGCAATTGATATTCACGTGACATAATTAAAATTCCTACCAGCCGGTCATGGTAGATCCCATTGTCAATCCACCCACCCACCCACCCCTACACCATAAGGAATTCAAGGACCCCTCCACAACTCTTCACTCTTGTTATATGAAATTCAAGCACAACCTTATATATTGGGTTTATAGCACATTATGTCCTATATATTTACATTTAACTAGAGAAACCTTGCCATAGTTTAGATGTGCACTAAATTAAAAAAAAAATAATAATAATAATAATAATAATAATAATAATAATAATAATAATAATAATAAAAGAAGTAAAAAAAAAAGCATCATTAATTTATGTGAATTTGTCTCTAAATGGGATTTTGGAAGTTAAGTTATTTAATTATATGTTCAACGATAATATGTACACATATTTATGCCCTTTGTTTAATTATATATTCAACGATAATATGTACACAGTTCATCTAGTACTGTATAAGTAGTGTCTCCAAATTTTTAGCGCAAAGACTACGGCTCCTAACTTCAAGTCATGAGTGGTGTAGTTTTCTTCATGAATTTTGAGTTGTCGAGAAGCATATGTTATAACCTTCTCTCGTTGCATTAGTACGACACCCAAACCTTAGTGCGAATCATCACAATAAACCACAGAATCTTTTATCCCTTCTGGCAATGCTAGAATAGGGGCACTACAAAGTTTTTGTTTTAGAGTTTGGAAGGCTTCTTATTCATCGTCGTTCCATACGTGCTTCTTGTTTTTCTGAGTTAGCTTGGTCAAGGGTTTGGCTATTGAGGAAAATCCTTCAATAAACCTTCGTTAATAACCGGCCAGACCTAGAAATTGACGAATTTCTGTACGTGTTGTAGGTGTTGGACATTCCTTGATAGCTTCAATTTTAGCCGGATCGACATGTAAACCAATGATGTCGATGATATGCCCAATAAATTGTACCGTATAAATCCAAAATTCGCATTTGAAAAAGTTTGCATACAATTTCTCTGCCTTGAGCAATTCTAAAATTGTTCTCAGATGTTCTTTGTGTTCTTTTTTTTTTTTGGAGTAGATGAGAATATCATCAATGAATACGATAACGAATTTGTCCAGGTATGGCTTACACACCCGATTCATGAGATCTATGAATACATCCGGTCTATTAGTCAAGCCAAATGGCATTACTTGGAACTCGTGATGACCATAACGAGTTCTGAATGCCGTTTTTGGAATATCTTCCTCCCGAACCTTGAGTTGATGATAACCTGACCGTAGGTCAATTTTTTAGTAATAGGTTGATCCTTGCAATTGATCGAATAAATCGTCAATTCTTGGTAATGGATATCGGTTCTTTATTGTCAACTTGTTCAACTCACGATAATTGATACACATTCTTAACGATCCATCCTTCTTCTTTATGAACAAGAAGGGAGCTCCCCAATGTGAGGAACTGTGTCGAATGAATCCTTTGTACGAAAGTTCTTGTAATTGATTAGCCAGTTCTTGCATTTCTAACGGTGCTATTCTGTAGGGTGCACTGGCCACTGGCGCCGCTCCTGGCACTAAATCAGTTCGAAATTCCACTTGCCACAATGGTGGGAGACCATGTAAGTCTTCGGGAAAGACTTCAGGAAATTCACGTGCAATAGGTACATCTTCAAGATGTCTTTCTTCGGACTTCTTTTCAGTCACGTGCGCTAGGAAAGCATAACATACTTTCTCAATGTACTTCAAGGTTTTAATACTTGAGATGACATTTAATCGAGTTCCACTTCGATCACCACGGTTGACCAAAGTTTCATTGTCACAAGGGATGTGAAAAACTCTTTCGCCACAAATAATGTTAGCTTGATGTTTTGATAGCCAATCCATTCTGATGACAACATCAAAACTTCCGAGTTCGATAGGCATAAGGTTAATGTTGAAAGGATGATCTAGAAGATTAAAGGTACAGTCTGGGATTACAAAAATTATGTTTACTAACTTGTCGTTAGCTAGCTCATACTGTAGTTAGTGTTTAGAGTGATTGGTGTGATATTAAGTAAATGCGCAATAGCAGTAGATATAAAGTTCATATCAGCACCAGGATTGAATAAGACTTTAACATGATGGTTGTTGAGTAAAAACGTACCAATAACCATATTCGAATCTTGTTGTGGTTCACCGTTTCCCATCACGTATGCTCTACCTCGAGAACCACCAGTTTGTTGACCACGGTTTTGAGGATAATTGTTTTTGTAGTGTCCTGGTTGTCCACATCCGAAACATGTAGTTATCGGTTACGTGTTGCCACCAGTAGCTATACCCTTTATAACACCCCGCCTTATCTGACCACAATATTGTCCGCTTTGCCCGTAGGCTCACGGCTTTGTTTTTGTGGCCTCATTTGAAGACTTCCGGCAGTCACCCAAGCCACCTCACAGATTACGCCAGTTCTAAGAACTCACATGAGCACGCTTAATTGCGGTTGTTATCTAAGAACTCCACCCATGATGGGATTTGAACCACAAATCGTCCTCGATGAGGTTTGCGCGTTGTGTCATTGTAAGGTGAATATTATCTTATGAGCCCAAGATCTCTCCGAGCCACCCAAACCGATGCTCTACATTTGCCTTAATTGGGTGTTACACCATTGCCTCTACAATCTTTAGCAAGGTGTCCCGATTTCTGACAATAGTTATCGGTTGCGTGTTGCCACCAGTAGCTATACCCTTGCCTCTACAATCTTTAGCAAGGTGTCCCAATTTCTGACAGTTGTTGCACTTAGCAGGGCAAGGACCCATGTGATGGTACTTGCATTTGTTACATAGTGTGCAGGCCCCCGCATATCTGCCCTCAGTTGGTGCAGCAACATAAGCCCTTGCGGCTTCTTGCCTTATATTCTGTTGGTTATGATGATTGTTGTTTCGACCTTGATTATTGTTGTTGCTGTAACCTCCACGGGTATCTTCCCATCTCCTCTTGTTGTTGTTGTTTTGGTTATTGTTGTTGTTACGTGTGTTGTTATTGGTGGTGGTGGTATTGTTGTTGTTGGGATTTTGAATAGCTCTGAATTTCACTACTTGATCCATCAATCTCTGGGAGATCCTGATGGCTTCATCAAGATTTTGTGGATCGAAGGATGTTACATTCAAGTAGCTTTTCATTATTCGGAACCATGGTTGGGCATAGCACCACCAATTCTTGAAATCTACGAACATATGTGTTAAGATCAACACATTTCAAAACCAGATCATAGAATTCCGTCTAAAATTTCTTCACTTCAGTGCATGAGCAGTATTTCTTGATTAACAGTTTCTTGAATTCATCCCAGGTGATCTCGTAGGCTCTTTCAATACCAATTGGTTGAGCATAAGTGTTCCACCATGACATAGCATCATCCATGAGCGTGCTCGTTGCATATTTGACTTTGCAGTCATCAGAACAGATGCTTAGAAGAAACACCAACTCAATTTCCTCAAACCAGCGCGTCAAGCCAACTGCTCCTTCTGTCCCTTTAAAGTTTGTGGGACTGCAACCTTTGAACTGTTTATAGGAACATTTGAGAATTTCAGTTGTGTTGCTTCCTCCTGCAACTCCGCCACTGTTAGCGACACCAGTTGCATCACGTTCCGCGAGTGATTTGGCTACACCGTCAGCGATTAGTTTCTTGATGGCAGCTGAAGTCATTACTTGAGGTGTTGAGGTGCTTTCTTTGGCGCCATGATTCTATCAAATTTCACAAATGTACAATATATGAGTATTTTAATGATGTAAAAATCACAACACGTAGGAATGGTTACAATAACAAGGAATTAAGTCAACACTTTATTAAAACATAAATCATTTATACAAAGTAGAGTTCATACTTGTTACATCAACTACAAATTTGAAACCTATTACAAGTTTCTAAGATGTTTCTAATGAGACTTTCAGTTTAGTGATTACAAAAGATTACTATATATTACAAGATTCCTACTGAGACTACTTAGTTTAGTAGATACAAAAGATTGCAACTAAGATTATAATCTATTGCGAGCTTGGTGGTTCTTGTGGTTTCGATGGTTGAAATTCCCTTTACACTACAGGTACATCAATGTTATCCGTAGGTCGGATTTCATCAATGTCCATCCTATACAAATCGGGGTATGTGTTTACGATCTATGATCGCACTCGATTTAGTTCTCGCTCGAGTATGTCTTGATCAATTCTTTCCAGCTCTGTATTGATTCTAGTAGACATTAATTGGTGTTTTAGTGTTTTAATATCTATGTCATGTTTCTGCTCTCAGCGCTCCTCGACATAGCTCTTTTCTAAGATAAACATATCGAGACGCATGCGGGCTCTCTCAGCCTCATCATAAGCTTTAACAGTTTCTAATTTATGGGTTTCCATTTCTTGAGATAGTGTTTCAGAAATGCCTTGAAACTCAGTAAACTTCCGCTTTAAACAATACAAGTCGTATTGGGCAGAGGTATTGAAGAAATTGTCGAGGATGATCCACCGGCTTCATACGTGGATTTCGGACCTCGAATAGGAGAATCATGATCGGATTCGGAAGATGTTTGATATATATGAGGTGGTGATGTTAATGGTGATAATGGTGGTGGGGAAACAGCGGGTTCCGGATCATCTTCCGGTTCAACCCAATCTTGTAAAAAATAGTCGGGAGAATCTGGTACAACTTAGCTGGTAGTGGTTCCTCCTCTTCTTCGTCGCCTAAGTCTTCATAAGGTTCTTCCCGTCATCGAAGATATTAAGATAGTCATCTTCGAGTTCGGGGAGGTTTGGTACAAGCTCGGGAGAAAGTGGTAAGTTCGAAAATTGATTGGGAGAAGCGGGTACTGACTTATTGTCTACAAGAAAGTATTATGATGTCAAAATAACTCAAGTGTTTACATAAATAGATTAAGTATGTCAAGTGTGTATATAACAATATACTGATATGTTTGTGTAGCATAGCAATGCCTGAAAGTCACATAATCGTTTGGCTGATGGAAGGCACGGAGAGCGAAAGGCTATAAAATGTTTTTTGAAAAAGAGTTTATAGTTTATGTCACAATTAGACCCATTTTCTATAACTATAGCTCTGATACCAATCTGTAATACCCCCAATTTCGTGAATGCAGCAGATTTCAAGCTGGGTGTTACCTCATGGTATAACAATTATAATAACATAAAATGATCTCTAACTGAGTCGTTTTAAAGGCTTATCATTCGATTTATTTAAATATATTCAGAGTTTAAAAATATTGATCTCATAGGTTCCATGATGACAAAAACACATCAACATAAAGTCTTTGATGTTTTTATGAATGATAAAATATGTTTATAGCCTTTTTCATACTTCCATGCCCCTTCGTGCCAGCCTCGATCATTATAGAGCTGAGATAAAACATGCTTAAAAGGGTTAACACAATGGTTGAGTAAAATCCATAGGTTTAGTTAAATTGTTGAACACAATATTCGTAGTGTGAGCTAATTAGTCTCACACACATAGTTTGAAAAAAAAACAGTTATTATTGCATTAAGCTCATCAAAACCAATACGTCAACGTGTACCAATAGCAATTGGCATGCCTGATCTAATAATGGCCCATATAGGTAATTTGCCGTTTTACCCATTATTCTCAAATATAGTTCGCTTGTTTGCCTAACTGGTCAATGGATAAGCCGGGGAACCTCTACGTACAACCTAGAAATATGATATCGTGTCTTAGGTTTTGAAATAACGATGTGGAAATATAACCGAGTCTATATAAGTCATTATATTGATCATGATGTTGTACCTTGTAACTTAAAGTAATAATGTATGTCTTTATGAATAGAGCTTACTAGTTTATAAAACGTTTTTAGTTAAATATCGTACTACTGTTCGGGCCATCATAATTCTGAGGTCATGCAATAAACGTATGAGGACCTAGGACACTTTAAATCATAAATCCAGCAACTCGTCAATACGTTCACCCCAAAGAGGCTCCTCACATGAAGCTCACTAGTAACGTAGTACATAATATGTAAAACATATAATTTGCTTATTTGATTATATGACATAAGTGTTCAAATAGTCATGTAGTTTGTAAAATTAATTGGTTTACATCTTGTTTAATTGATTTTTAAATGAGTTTTATGATTTACACAAGTTATAAATTTCACAATTGTAAAATAATGAATTAGAAACCGGTTTTGGTCATATTTCTCGCCAATTGTAAAATCCACTTTTCCGATTGTCAAATAAACTTATAAAAGTTTATTATAATGTGGTATGTTACCTTTTCATAAAAGATATTAAGTTTGTAAGTGATGATATCAAATAACAACATATTATTAGCATCATTTATCCTACGAATATTGCTTGTTTTATATTACTTTGTATGAGAATTAGTACTTAATCGTTTAATTTTTGTCTTTCTCAGTTGAAAACAAGCATTTGGTGAAAGTTAGCTATTTTGGACGTAAAATGGAGCAAAATGGATCAAGTTGGAAAAGTCTAGTGAATTGAAGGTAGATACGCCGTATCATTATAGACAGATACGCCGTACATCAAGACTTAGACTAATTTGAAGACCATTGCTTGACTTTGAAGAATATGCCGTATGGGTTTTCCCCATAAGCCATATATGAAACCTTGGTCAATATAGAATATCATACTTTTATCTACTTCAGATACGCCGCATGACATCTAAGAGATGCAACATATTAGCTTGAAGACTTCACCAAGACATTCCAAGATTACGAAGAGGTGATGCGCCGTATGAGTATTAAAGATCCGTTGTATCCTATGACGGTGTGAATATTCTAGAATATAATAATCTTGTACCCCACGCAAATTTACCTAGATCCGTTGTATCGAGTAAACTGATATGCCATATCGATGCCGTTTCCAGAAACTATAAATAGTTGTCGACTGCTCTCATTCGACACACATACACAGTATACCATACGAAATCAGAAGACCAAGCACCATAAGACACATCCAGAAGAACAAATTCAAAAGCGTAAGAAGGCCTCGCAAGTGCGTAATTACATAGGAAGATTCGCTTAATTGTAGTAGTACTGTTTAATCGTTTGGTTAGCGTGCTCTTTCTTTCATTAGATTCGCAATATACATACTACCTGCATTATTGAATATATGATGTTTTATTTGGCTTTAATGATTGGTGTGTAAGCATTGATACCTCTTGATTATCGTGCCTTGTCGATGCGACTCGCACATTACTTCATTAACATATTTGCATAGTTAATGTAAGCCCTACCGGGATAAATAGTTTGACAAAGTATCATTAAGGAAAGATTAATACGGATTTCTAGTTAGTCGTGATAGGACTTTTACAAGAGATCAAGGTAATTTAATACGCTACATAACAAGCAGCCATAGATTAGGTACCTATTTAGTGCTCATCGTATATAACTAAATGATTAGCGAGCATATCTTCCTTATTATCGGCTTGACCTCTTATCGCTATTTGTTTTCTATCTTTATACGTGTGTGTCTTGTTGTCTTTACCTTGTATTAGTTTTACTTAATCTAAACATCGTGCCAGTCTTACAGGCTGAAAACCTCCCTTACGTTAGATTAGGTTTAATTAGACTAACTCTAGGATTAAATACTGATAGATATTTAAGTGTTAACGTTCCACTCTTAGTGATCGATACCCTACCTACCAACTAGACTATATTGATCATGTATACTGCTCGTTAGTGTTTGTTATAGGCTAAGTCGGCTAAATATAAATATTAAAACTTGAATTCACAAATAGACCTATACATCAAGTTTTTGGTGCCACTGGCGGGGAGGGAATTTTTTAATACTTGCGTATTTTTTAGTATTTTAATTTAGGTTTTTAACGTTAGAATAGATTTTTATTTGCCTAACTTTGTTATATATTTTTATTGCTTGTATATTTGTGTTTTTCTTGCATTCATTTGTTTTGTTTGTTTGCTTTTTAGGTTTTCGTTACAGCTTTGCTGTGTTATTTTACCCCTTCTATTGCACAAGAAGATCTCGTTTTAGAATAAGAGAAAAATCTAATATTACCATCAAAGAATATATTCTGAATATTGAAGGAAAAGCTCAAAGGAACAGTCAAGTTTTCAATTGGGAAACTGCAAAGTACGGTAAGATAAAGAGACAATTTAATGATGGTAACATTGATTGTCTTCGATTCTTTAAAACTAAATTCTCAGCTATTATTTATGATGATGCATTAAGTTTAAAGTCGGATTCTCAACTTGACTCCTCGCTTATTAAAAATACATATTATTCATCATCTTCATCTCAAACTAAAATTTACATGGACATGTCTGAAAAGAAAACTTTAAAAAAACGGTTCTCTAAGAAGGAAAATTTTAATATCTTGAAATCCTGTTTTCTTTTGAAATCTGTTGGGAATTAAAGGTCTGGTCACTTAATACTGCCAAGACAGATTCAATTTACACTACCAGTACTAACTAAAGTTAGTACTGCCAGAGCAAGGTAAGTACTGCCAGTACTAAACTTAAGACTGCTGAAGATGTTTATACTGCTGATTGAAAGATAGAGACTGCCAGTGGATAGAAACATGCGAAGAGATATATATGAAGATATTTAGAATATATCTTATGTATTTAGAAGATATTTATATTTTGTAACAATATAGGAGATACGTAGTTATGTTGTAAAGGACTCCTTAGTCTATAAAAGGATATCCTAGGTTATACGTTTCATATACGAATTACATAGAGTTTAATATAGCTTCAAGGTTGTAAACCCTGGAACCAATTCAGAGTACTCGTATTAGTAAGATTAATAATATTGAAGCTTTTGGTGATATTGTTGTTTACTGTTTCATTGAAAACCTTCTAAGTATTATTGAGTAGATTTCTCATACTCCTTAGCATTAACAAAGTTTCTACCATTGTTGTCTTGGATTTATCCAAAGCAACATACTCTTTACAAGCTAGAGGATCGATCCATAGTTTAGGATACCACAAGTGGTATCAAAGCTTGTGTCTCTGAAACTTTGATATTAGAAGAATTGTTTAAAGCTCTGTAAGAAGAGATGGATCTTGAGACTACACAAACAACAACTACAACAAAGTTACCTGTTATGAAGCAAAGTGACTATGAGATGTGGGGGCTCAGAATTGAACAATACTTACAGGTTCAGGATTATGCTCTATGGGACGTCATAGAGAATGGGAACTCATTCATACCTGTACCCACATCAAATACTGCTAATGGTGTCGTAACTATATCAACACCAGGTCCTGTGACTGCAGAAGAAAGGACCAAGAAGAAGAATGATGTGAAAGCTAGGATCATGCTACTGATGACACTCCCTAATGATTATCTTATGACCTTCAACCAGCACAAGGATGCAAAGACCTTGTTTGAAGCAATTTAAGCAAGATTTGGTGGTAATGATGCCACTAAGAAGACACAAAATACCCTCCTGAAGCAGATGTTTGAAAACTTCAATGCTCCATGTTCAGAATGTCTTTATTCTATCTATAGCAGGCTTCAGAAAATTGTCAGTAAATTAGTTGTTTTAAGTGTCAACATTTCTCAAGAAGACCTGAATTCAAAGTTCTTGAGAAGCTTGCCTGCTGAATGGAACACTTATGTGGTAGTCTAGAGCAACAAGCCTGACATTGACACTATGAGCCTTGATGATCTATACAACAACTTCAAAATTGTTGAACAAGATGTGAAGAAGACTGCAACCTTAGGCTCAAATTCAGGCTCTCAAAACATGGCGTTTATGGCTACCCCTAGCACAGGCAGTACAAATAAGGTTAATACTGCTGTTGGAGTTAGTACTGTTAGTACTAATGATAGTACTGCTAGTACTCAAGCTAGTGCTGCTAGCTTGAGTGATGACACTATCTATGCCTCCTTTACCAATTAGTCTAATGGGTCTCAGCTTGCTTATGAAGACCTTGAGCAAATCTATGAGGATGATCTGGAGGAGATGGATTTGAAGTGGTAATTGGCATTGCTAAGCATGAGGGCTTAGAGGCACTTTTAGAAGACTGGTAAGAAGATTACCATCAATGGGAACGACACATCTGGGTTTAATAAATCAAAGGTATAATGCTTCAACTGTTATAAGTTGGGACACTTTTCCAGAGAGTGCAGAGGGCCTAAAAATCAGGACGAAAGGAGCAAGACTCAGGAGAGCATCAGAAGAACAGTGAATGTGGAAGATACTTATTCCAAAGTTATGGTGGCTATAGATGGGATGGGATTTGATTGGAGCTTTATGGTTGATGAGGAAGCTCTTACCAACATGGCACTCATGACATTTTCAGACTCTGAGGTATATAATGATAAAACCTGTACAAAATCCTGTCTGAAAAACTATGAAACACTTAAAACACAGTATGATAACTTAAGAGTAAAGCTTAACAAAACTGAGTTTGAACTGGCTAATTATAAAAAGGGGATTAACCTCAGTAGAAGACCAACTTGTTTTCTACAAAAAGAATGAGGAAGCTTTTTGTAAGCAAATTGTTGTGCTTAAAAGAGATGTTATATAAAGATTCTGAGATTAATATGCTTACAAATGAGCTCTGAAATGTTAAGCTAGAAAAAGATAGCATTAAAGCTGATGTAGAGAAATATGAATATGCATCTGAATATTCTCATAAGATCATAGAGTCTCAGCTTCTTAGACCTAGAAAGGGTTTAGGATACAATAAAGCTACACCACCCATTACAGGGTTGTATAAACCTGCTAAAGTTTATTTGTCACAAACAGGTATAGAGGAGTTTAAGGAACCTGAATTTACACACTATGGACCTAAACCTAGTGAGAATATTAGTGAGGATGCTAGTGAAGATGTTCCTAATGAGGTTAAGGATTCTCTTATGGAATCTTCAGATGTTGAGGCTGAAAAGAAAACTGTTTTTCCAAATAATCCTAAACAAGTAAAACCTGTTAGGAAAACAATTAAATATGTTGAGATGTATAGATCACAAAGTCCTAGGGGAAACCAGAGGAATTGGCACAATCAAAAATTCCAACAACTAGGTAGTGATTTTGTCATGTATAATAAACCATGCTTTGTATGTGGTAGCTTTGATCATGTGCAGGTTAACTTCAATTCTAACCTGTGGGGAAGGGAGGTATATGGGAATACCTATAACAGGGTGAATCACAATACTTTTGCTAAAAGATCTCATCCTAATGCTCACCCCAATGTCCATAGAAACATGGCTCCCAGAGCAGTCCTTATGAAAAATGGCCTAACACCATTTAACACTGCTAGGCCAGTTAATACTACTCACCCAAGACCAACAGTTTATGATGCTAGACCCTTGTCACACTTTTCTAAACTAGCACCATCAACTGTCAAAAGACCTTTTCAAAGGCAAACAACATCAACTTTCAAAAACTATTATCAAAAAGTTAATACTGTTACTAGAAAGTTTAATACTGTTAGGCCAAGCTTTAATACTGCTAGGACAAGAAAAGATGTTGTCAGGGTAAATGGGGTCAATGCTATTTGGAGACCTATTAAACCCAATGGTACATTAATTATTTTAAAGAAGCATGATTACATTGATGCACGAGGAAAATGCAAGTCAGTAATGGCTTGGGTCAGTAAAGGAAACTAATTTCCTTTTTGTATGTGCAGGAACACCACCAATGATGATCAGGGATGTGTGGACAGTGGATACTATAGGTACATGATAGGACACATGTCCTATCTTTCAGATTTCATTGCTTTTGATGGAGGATATGTTACCTTTGGGGGAGGAGCTAGAGGTGGTAAAATTACTGGTAAAGGTACAATAAAAACTGGTAAACTTGATTTTGAGGATGTGTACTTTGTACAAGAATTGAAATTTAATCTCTTTAGTGTCTCACAGATGTGTGACAAAAAGAACAAAGTTTTGTTTACTGACACTGAATGCTTTGTTCTGTCTCTCAACTTTAAGTTTCCTGATGAAAGTCATGTATTACTTAAAGTTCCTAGAAAGAACAATGTGTATAGTGTTGATATGCAGAACATTGTTCCCAAAGAGAACTTGACTTGTCTTGTTGCAAATGCCACTTATGATGTATCAATGCTTTGGTATAGAAGGCTTTGTCATGTAAATTTTAAAGTGACTAATAAACTTGTTAAGGAAAACCTTGTGAGAGGTTTGCCTTCAAAACGTTTTGAAAATGACCATACTTGTGTTGCATGTATTAAGGGAAAACAACACAAAGCCTCTTGTAAGCCCAAGATTTTAAACTCTAACACTCAATCATTATTCATGCTTAATATGGACTTGTTTGGTCCTACTTCTATGAGTAGCCTTATGAATAATAAGTATTGTCTTGTGGTTACTGATGATTATAACAAGTTTACATAGGTTTTATTTATGGCAACTAAGAAAAAGACCGGTAACATTCTTAAGAGTTTTATAACTGATATAGAAAACCTTGTTGATAAGAAAGTTAAAGTAATCAAATGTGACAATGGCACAGAGTTTAGAAATAAAGTGATGAATGAATTTTGTAAACAAAAAGGTATTAAGAGAGAATTTAGTGTAGCTAGAACTCCTCAGCAGGATGGTATTGCTGAAAGGAGAAATAGGACACTAATAGAGTTGCTAGAATCATGTTAGCTGACTATAAGCTACCCACTTTATTTTGGGTTGAAGCAGTTAATACTGCTTGTTATGTACAGAATAGGGTACTAGTGGTTAAACCTCACAACATAATTCCTTATGAACTTTTTAGAGGTAGAACACCTGCCTTAAGCTTTATAAGACCATTTGAATGTCATTTTACCATTCTCAACACCTTAGACTACTTGGGAAGTTTGATGGGAATATAAATGAGGGATTCTTTGTTGGTTTCTCTAAAAATCAGTAAGGCATTTAGGGTTTACAACATTAGAACTATAAAATCAGAGGAAAACTTGCACATTGAGTTTTTGGAGAATAAACCTTGTGTAGAAGGAAATGGACCAAAGTGGCTGTTTGACATTGATTTGCTAACAAAATCTATGAATTACATACCAGTTGTTGCAGGTACTAATGATTTTGTAGGTACAGAAGAAGGTAATGGTGCAGATCATTCTAACGTGGAGACATGATCTAGCCAGGACTACCTATTGATGCCACTATGTAAAGATAGTTCTTCATTTGTCACTTCTTCAAAGGATGTCATCAATGATGGACCACAACCTTCTAATGGGGATGAAAAGAAGGATGAAGAAGGTGTGCAGAAAGACAGTGGAGTTGAGAATCAAGAAAATGATGCAAACAGTCCTGATGACCTTAATACTGTTGGGCCAGATATTAGTACTGCTCCACCAGTTAGTAATGTCATCTCACCAATCTTTGTTGATCCTTTTAGTGATGATGAAGCAGTGGATTTGAGCAACATAACCTCATCTTATGTAGCTCGTACTACCCCTCATACCAGAATCAACAAAAATCACCCACTTGATAATATAATTGGTGAAGTACAGTCTGGTGTAAAAACAAGAAATATGACAAAGACTACAAGTGAGACAAGCTTTCTTAGTACTTTCTATGAAGGGAAGGTTCATGCAGACATGCACACTTGTCTATTTGCTTGTTTTGTTTCTTAAGAAGAACCCAAGAGGATTTCCAAAGCTCTCAAAGACTCAGACTGGGTGGAAGCAATGCAGGAGGAGCTTCTACAATTTAAGCTACAGAAGGTTTGGGTACTGGTAGATTTACCTAATGGTAAGAGGGCAATTGGAACAAAGTGGGTCATAAGAAACAAGAAGGATAAAAGAGGGATAATGGTCAGAAAAAAGCAAGGTTAGCAGCTCAGGGATACACACAGCAAGAAGGAATTGATTATGATGAGGTGTTTGCCCCAGTTGCTAGAATTAAAGCAATTAGGCTGTTCTTGGCTTCTGCTTCTTATAAGGATTTTACAATGTATCAGATGGATGTAAAGTCTGCTTTCTTGTATGGAAGTATTGAAGAGGAGGTTTATGTCAGTCAACCCCCTGGTTTTGAAGATCCAGAATTTCTAGACAAGGTGTATAAAGTGGAAAAGGCTCTCTATGGATTGCATCAGGCTCCTAGAGCATGGTATAAAATCTTGGCCAAGCATCTATTATCAATTAGGCTGTTCTTGGCTTATGCTTCTTATAAGGATTTTACAGTGTATCAAATGGATGTAAAGTCTGCTTTCTTGCATGGAAATATTGAAGAGGAGGTTTATGACAGTCAACCCATTGGTTCTGAAGATCCAGACTTTCCAAACAAGGTATATAAAGTGCAAACGGCTCTCTAAGGATTGCATTAGGCTCCTAGAGCATGGTATGAAACCTTGGCCAAGAATATGTTGGACAATGGGTTTCACAAAGGTAAATTGATCAAACCTTGTTCATCAAGAGGCAAAAGGGAGATATTTTGCTTGTATAGGTTTATGTAGATGATATTATCTTTGGATCTACAAATAAGGAGTTGTGTAAATATTTTGAGAACCTGATGCATGATAAGTTCCAAATGAGTTCTATAGGGGAGCTTACTTTTTTTAGGGTTGCAAGTGAAGCAGAAGCCTAATGGGATCTAGGATAAATATGTTGATGATATTTTGAAGAAGTTTGGTTATGCAGATGTGAAACCTGTAAGCACTCCTATGGATAACTCCAAGCCTTTGCTCAAAGATGGAGATGGTGAAGAAGTTGATGAGCATTTGTACAAATCCATGATTGTATCTTATAGCTTCTAGGCCAGATATTATGTTTGTTGTATGTGCATGTGCTAGATTTCAAGTCACTCCAAAGCTTCACACCTAAATGTTGTGAAGAGGATATTTAGGTACCTCAAAGGCCAACCCAAATTAGGCCTTTGGTATGACTTGATGGCATACTCAGACAGTGATTATGCTGGAGCTTGCTTGGATAGGAAATCAACAATAGGTGGTTGTCAGTTCCTGGGGTGCAGATTAATTTCATGGTAGTGTAAAAAGCAAATTGTGGTGGCAAATTCTTCTATTGAAGCTGAATACGTGGCTGCTGTAAATTGTTGTGCTCAAGTACTCTGGATACAGAATCAGATGCTAGACTATAGGTACAACTACATGAACATTGTCATAAATATTGATAACAGCAGTACTATTTGTATAATAAAAAATCCAGTTTTACATTCTAAAATAAAACACATTGAAATTAGACATCATTTTATAAGAGACTGCAATGAGAAAAAGCTAATTCAAGTTCTCAAAATTCACACAGATGACAATGTTGTAGATCTCCAGCTTTTGATGTTGGAAGGTTTCAGAACTTGGTAGCAAGTATTGGAATGCTTAATCCTTAAACAGTCTTAACTTCTTTGTGTTCTTGTAAAAGTTTTGTAAAAGGATTAGTACTGTTAGTTATATCAGTTTGTACTGCTAAGTATAATTAGTACTGCTAGTTATATTTACGCATGTTGTGTTTATATTGTTGGTCTAAATTAATACTGTTATCAAGAAACTGGTTTGGATTGTGTTTTCTTGGTTTTAGACTAACATTTGCAGGATCAGCAAAGCAGTATGGTTGGAGATACTGATGGAAAGCAATGGACGTGTTTTGGTTGCTTGGTTTTGGAGGCACTGATTCATGATAGAGAAGATTTAAGTAAGTCCTTTAAAATCTTTCTCTTGAAGTCAGTCCTATGTTTGCACTGAGCATGAATTGATGGTTATTTAGTTAGTCGGATAGTAATTGATCTAACTCACTCTTTACCATTCTATCTTTGCATAGTGTGATAAGTCTAAAAACATCTGGTATAGAGAACAACAAGCAAACATTAATCTAACACTTTTGTGTTAGAGGCAACACCTGCCACGAGCTGGAAACCCTGTTAAGAAAGCTCTTTTAATGAGTCTATCTAATCACAGACAATATTTTATATTGAAAACATTGGTTCTCACACAACCAGAGGTCAAATGCGACCGAAATTGATTAAGTGTCTTCCTTTACACTTAATCCCTTCCAAATGTTTGAGTGCAATATTGTTTTAAAAGAAAATTGAGTTCATACTGCTGATAAAAAAGTTTTTGAAAAACTTAGTACTGCTAGGCTAAAACTTAGTAATGCTAGGCTATTTTTAGTACTGCTGGGTAACCGTTAGTACTGTTTGGGAATAACTGTTTTTTATATATAGTTGATGACGTATAGTAGGTATAACATGCCCATTAGGCCCAATACACACTATACACATACTGTGCTCAGGCCCAATAGCAATAAAATAAATATAAACCCTTGGCCTACAATAAGCCCAATGACGAGATTGGCCATGGTCCAGACCTCAAGACGTACGTAAAGTATACATCACGCTGAACCATCAGTCGTTAAATATATCTTATGTCCGCATCCATGATTGACACGGAACCTTGTCCGCCAAGGGTCCGGCTCCGGCAACTAGCCATTATATGCGAGAATCTAGGAAACCCTAGCGGTAAACCTCGCCTATAAAAAGGGCTCTAATCCCCATACAAGGTACAACTTTCTCTCTCATAATTACACATACATACTCTTATTTCCCTCTCAAGAATGCGTACTTACTCTCACGCCGGAGTCTAATCGTGGGGTCCGTCCACACGATAAGACTAACGGTTTACCTTTCTTGTCCAGGGGTATCATTCAAACTACTTGGATTAGTACAAGATCAGCCCATTAGAAGCTTGTTGGCCCAGTCCGGCAAGCTGTATTCATACCCATTACAACCCGTCACACAATTTGTACTAACAAGATGGCGCCATCCTACACAACTGCGTTCTGAAAATAAAAAATGCTTACCAAAAGAGCTCGTTCTGAACCTACTCCCGCTCCTGTATCTATGGTGCGGAAAAAGGGGGAAACGCAATAGATCTGGAAGGATCTGATGGGCCCGCATCCAGTGCAGCCATCAAAAAGTACTGCGACAAGTACTACGAATAGATCTTACCCATTGTAACAGAGAAAGTTCGAAAACAGGAAGGGATAATCAAGGCTAGAGAAACGGTGAAAACCCGGTTAGACTTTAGCGAAGCATCACAATAATCCGAATCCGGAAAGTAGATGCAAAGGAAGGATCTGAGAAAGAAGATCGAATCTCGAAAGCGTCTGAACACGAAGGAAAACTCCGAGCTAAGGCGCAGCCGATCCAGATCACCGCGGAAGAAAACCACAGAAAAGAAGGAAGTGTTCAGAAGGTTGCACAAAAGCACGTTCCATAGGCTCAGGGACAGAGAAAAAAGTATCTCCATGTGTTCCGGAAGCACAAAGAGAACTAGCCGTCGCAGATCCGAAGAAGAGGACAGAGGTACTCACCACCACTTCTCTTCGCAAAGAACGAAACCCTACTCCAGAGGATATGAAGTTAGCCGAACATACTCACGGAGGACCGATCGGCTCTCCGGAAGCGAAGACAACGGAGACGAACACTGGAGCCCCAGATCAAAGAGGCAAAAGTCGGATGTCGAAAATGACGACTTAGCTAGGCCTTGGGTGTGCAAGGAGGCTGACCCATTCACTCCGCGTATTCGCTATTTCGATATGCCTAAGAAGACGCGAATGCCTACCAATGTGAAGACATATGACGGAAGTGAAGACCCAGAAGACCACCTGAAGATTTTTCAAGCAGCGACAAAGGTAGAACGCTGGGCTATGCCAACATGGTGCCACATGTTCAACTCTACCCTCACCGGATCCGCTAGGGTGTGGTTCGACGATCTCTCATCGGAATCGGTAGACAGTTATGATGAGCTGAAAGAAGTTTTCCTGTCAAATTTCCTTCAGCAAAATAAGTGCATAAAGGATCCTATGGAACTCCATCATATCAAACAGAAAGAAGGGTAACTGCATCTTTCCTCCGTGGGGAAGTAGCCGCTGGCAATCACGAAAAAAGGAGGACGCTACCCCAAGTACAATGGAAGTCGCATGAGTCTGGATAGAAGCAAGGCTTCAAGAGAGGGTACATAAATCAACTCCGGACGGACCAGAAGCAAGATGAGTTTACTCTCCTTTCCAAAACACCCAAAGAAATATTGGCATTGGAAAAGGCGAAATTCAAAACTCCTCCACCAATGCTTACACCGATTGAGAAAAGGAACGCCAACAAATATTGTGAGTTCCACGGAGAAGTAGGACACAACATAGATGAATGCATGCACCTAAAAAGGTAGATAGAAGAACTGCTGAGAACTGGAAAGCTGTCAAACGTGATAAAGGAACTTAAACAAAATAGTGGCAAGGACCAGTCTAAAGTACCTAAAAAAGGGGAAACGTCAGGAAAAGATAAGCCTCTCGCAATCCTGATGGTGCAATCTCAACAGCGGGTGATACGACACAAAATTACACAAAGATTTTCCCCAAACCAGAATATTTCGTTCCCATCACTTATGGAAGAAGAAGGGAATGATGGACCAATGGTCATGGAGGCAGAGATAGGCGGACACTTTATACACCTAATGTATGTCGACGGAGGATCCGAATCAGAAGTCCTATACGAACATTGCTTCGAAAGGCTCCGGCTCGAAATAAAAAGGCAAGTGGTGCTTGCCACAACTCCCCTTATTGGATTCAGCGGAGAAGTAATATGGCCGATCGGGCAGATATCATTGTTAACTAAAATCGGCGACGACGAACATTCAGCATCAGCATGGATGAACTTCGTAGTTGTAAGGTCCCAATCGCCGTATAACGGGATTATAGGAAGGCCGGGGGTGCGAAAACTACAGGCCATGCCTTCAACAGCACATGGAATGATAAAAATCCTGATAGAAGGCGGAGTGCTCACGATTCGGAGTAGCAAGATGGTCCAGTTGGAATGTACTATGGTTTTCGAACCTATGCCACAGCCCGCGATCGAAAAACAAATGGAAAAACGAATACATGTGGCAATACATCCGGAACACCCGGAACATACAATAGCCATTGGATCAACCCTGTCAGTTGAAGGACGAAAGAATCTGTGTGACCTGTTCAAGAAGAACTTGGATATATTCGCCTGATGTCCGGCAGACATGACGGGTGCCCAAGACACATAGCAGAGCACAACTTAAACATACGAGAAGGGTACACTCCAATATGGCAAACGAAAAGAGGTCAGGCATCGGAAAGAAACAGAGCTATACAAGAAGAAGTTTAAAAGCTTATGGATGCGGGAAGCATGAAGGAAGTACATTACCATAGCTGGTTAGCTAACCCGGTGATAGTGACAAAGCACGACGGAAGCTGGAGAATGTCCGTTGACTTCAAGGACCTCAATAAAGCCTGTCCGAAAGACGGTTATCCACTACCAGAGATAGACTGGAAAGTTGAATCACTCTGCGGATACCCTTTCAAATGTTTCCTAGACGCATACAAAGGCTATCACCAGATCCATATGGCAAAAGAAGATGAGGAAAAAACAGGCTTCATCACAAATCAAGGAATATTCTGCTACACTAAAGTGCCATTTGGACTAAAAAGCGGGAGCAACATACCAGCGGCTAGTAGACAAAGCCTTCCACAAACAAATTGGCAGAAATCTAGAGGTATATGTAGATGACTTAGTGATCAAAAGCCGCTCGGAGGAAGAAATACTAAGGGATATAGCAAAAACTTTCAAAACATTAAGGGTTAGAAACATGAAGCTAAATCCCAAGAAGTTCACTTTCGGAATGGAAGAAGGTATGTTCTTAGGGTATACCATAAACACCAAAGGAATAAAAGTATGCCTAGACAAAGCGGAAGCCGTACTAAACCTCCCATATCCGAAATGCCTCAAAGACGTTCAAATACTAAATGGGAAGTTAGCAAGTTTGAATAGATTCTTGGCTAAATCCGCTGAAAAGTCACTACCATTCTTAAAACACTCAAGAAGTGTACAAAAAAGAGTGACTTTCAGTGGACAAAATAGGCGGAGGAAGCTTCTAAGCAGATGAAGAAGATGATAGCAAACCTCCCCACCCTCACCGCACCTCAGGAAAAAGAAGAACTCATAATATACCTGGCATCAGCTAAAGAAGCGGTCAGTGCCAGACACCAATATACTTTGTGAGTCGAGCCCTGCGAGGACCGGAAATAAACTACACACCAATGGAAAAGCTGGTATTGTCTCTGGTGCACGCTATGAAATGCCTGAAGAGATATTTTCAAGCACATACGGTAATAGTCATCATGGACCAACAAATAAAGCAAATACTATCAAAACCAGAAGTTGCAGGTAGATTACAAAAGTGTAGCATTGCGTTGGGGGAGTATGACATACAATACAGACCACAAACATCCATCAAAGGATAGATTCTAGCAGACTTCATAGTAGAACGTCCAAAGGGCAATGAAGAAGATGAGCCAATGGAAGAAGCGGAACTTCCACAACCATGGATCCTTGATAACATCAAATAATCCTGAATATTAAGTGTCAATTTCCCCCGATAATGCTTGTAATTTATATCATTTATATGGATTTACACTTGTTTTCCATTGTTTTCCACTTTCAGATAAATTACGAGCATTGGAGCTAAAGAGACACGGAACTGGAGAATTATCTAAAGATTTATCACAGTATGCTATTTTGAAGAAGTTACGGCGTAACTCGTCTCTCACATTACGTCGTAACTATTGCCTGACTCCGAAAACTAACTTATCATAAGTTTACGGCGTAACTCTTCTCAAAGGTTACGACGTAACTACATTAGGTCAAATGAGGTTCCACGCATTGTTACTTACGCCAGTAACTCATCGTGCATCTCTTATGACGTAACCGAGTTTCTCAAGACTACGGCATAACCACTCATAAGGTTATGCCCCTAACCAACAGATCTAGTGCATTATACGAGGAAATAGAAGGTTACGGCGTAACTCCTATATTGATTCTGCCAGTAACCCGGATCCGCCTATAAATACCTCACGAATTCCAAGATTTCTATTCATTCCATTCCACAAACAATACTCGGAGGGCGTGGGAAAAAGCTCAAGGCGGTCTAGAGGAGCATACGGAGTGTCTCGAGGAGAAATCACTCCCTACGATAAGCATTAGCGTTTATATTTCTTTACTTTCAATTCATGTATTTCGTACCTTTGAATATTGAATTGGTTTGCATGATTAATATGAGCGCTAAGCACCTTTTGGTCTTGGCCTAGTTATGATTCCTTAATTATTTTGTTTGCGCTTACTTTACTTCAGTACAATTATTTCTAAGTGTATGCATGCATAGTTTATTGGTAGCCACCCTTGGTTTGGTAGTTTTGAATGGCGATGAGGCCAATTGCCTAGGAGATATGACCAACCACCCTAGGTGAGCGGTCGAGACGGGAAGGGTAAGATATGACCAACCGACGACCCTTTCTACTTGTGCAATTTAACCAACCGATCACCTATCGTTTGGATGAACATAAGAATTAGGGTGTGCGTGCTAAGTTCCTAACGACCGGGCATTCACTATTATAAATCTAGCATGTAGCGGTACTTAATGACTTGGCTTAGGGACCGGGAACAAGGGACTTATGAGGGACACGACTTCTCCTGTGGTGGCATCTTTGTCGATAGGTTAGGACGAATTGACCAAATCATCCTCTCGACATTGACCCCACCAAGTAATTGGAAGTAAGTAGCGTAGACATAACTAGCTAGGAGGATTAACTAGGTTAGCACCACTCTCCTCTATTGATTTCCCGTTATCATTTATTTGCTTTTATTTGCTTTATTATGCTTTAGTAGTTTAATTAATTAAATCCCTATCAAAACCATTATTAATATGTGACACCTAGACTTAGTAATAATCCAACACACATAGCTCTTGGGACGACCTCGGCTTTACTGTTTACTACACTACACACGACTGGGTACACTGCCCGTTAGTGCACTAGGGTAGACCATAGGTACAATGAGACACTATAAATATTAAGACACAGTCAAGAAAAAACACATCAAGTTTTTTGCGCCATTCTTGGGAGTTATATTAGGATTAATATTATGTCTTTAATTTCATTTTAAACTTTTCTCACGATCATATTTCAAGTTTTCAGGTACCATGGAAGTTGTTAACATCGATGACCTCACTCTTGAGGAATTCTTGGCGTTGACAAGAGTGGAGCAAGGGCCGGGTCTCGTAAGACCGGCAATTGGAGCGGGTGTCCGTTTCGAAATCAAAGACCAATTTATGAGGGAGCTTCGTGCTAACCCTTTTTCAGGAAACAGGGACGAAGATGCATATGAGCACGTTGAAAATGTCCTATACATCGCAAGCCTTTTCAACATTCCGAGCGTGTCTCATTATGTTGTTATGTTAAGAGTATTTCATATGACTCTTACTGGAGTTGCCAGAAGATGGATTGAAAGATTGCCCGCCGGGGCAATTAATACTTGGGCGCTACTTAAGAAGCACTTTATTAAGAGATATTGTCCACCATCGAAGATTTCTAACTAGCTTTTGGAGATCCATAATTTCAAACAAGAAGACGACAAAACGTTGTATCAAGCCAAGGATAGATACAACGAACTCCTTTACAAAAGTCCTACACATGATCTGAACAACCAGCAGAAGGTCAATATTTTCTACAAAGGAATTAACGTAACTACAAGGCAAATGCTGGACTATCAAGGCCCTATCCCGAACATGACTCCTACTCTTGCAATTGAAGCCATTCAGAAACTTGCCGATCACTCTCAAAAATGGCATGATGGGGGCAACCATAGCGCTAAGACATGTTCAATAAGCATTGCTTCCATTTCAAGCAAATTGGAAAACCTCGGAAGAGATATGAAGAAGCTCAGGGAAAATGTTCATGCTATTCGGATTGGATGCAATAGAAGTGAAGACTGGGACCAAGCCAGAGATTTCCCTATAAAACCCCGTGTCGAGAAGGTTGTGTATGGATAGGGGAAATCCTTTTATCAAGACTCATTCAAGGCTAGAAATTTTTCGCTCGAAGAATCAATTAAAAAATATATTGAGGAAGATGATAAGCGGCAAGCCGACAGGAACGCATTGTTCTAGAAATTCCATGATACTAGAACCGCTCTCCTGGAACAAAATAAGAATATAGAGAACAACAAAGGATTGATTATGAAAAATGATGTTGATCAAGATAATTCATTCGATGATAGCTCCTGTAATGCCATTTACTCCAGCAATGGAAAACCCCTCTATACCCCTTTCAGATACGATCAAGAGGAGCTCTCCGGATTGCAAAAACAAGATGAAGCCATATGCAACAAGACAAGTCGGCCAAAGGTTGAATTACAAACAGATGTCAAAGTGGTACGGGAAATGAAGTAAAATTAAACGCCAAATGCTCTGCAGTCATCCTGAATCAAATCCCTCTCAAGGAAAAGGACCCAGGAAGTTTCATTCTCCCTTGCTCTATTAATAATTTACATAATATAAATGCTTTACTCAGACGTCTGTGACGGGGGACAAGACAAGGAAAGAACAAAAAACAACAAATACTTATGGTCCTCAACCAATGACAAGGAGATAACATTCGAAGCTTGGATACGAATTAAGTATTGAGAAGTTAGCGATGATGATAAAAGGAAAATATGGACTGATCCTTGTCTTAGCAAACATAATAATCACGAGACAACAACCACTAGCCAGGGGGTCATTGGTCGAAAGCATTGGTGCGAAATGATTAAAACCGCTGATGGGGATTCTTGGGCTTCGTGTAATCCTTACGATAACATCTATAATGGAGGAAGTAATACCAAAAGAGTAGGAACCGACGAATTTCTTTGGAATTCAACAACTGACCATAAACGTACCGAGGTGCAATGGTCAGGCAGATTAAGATTTAACGATTGGGTGAAAATCAAGTATGGAAAAGCGGACACATCCACTAAAAACAAAATTTGGAAGGACTGCATGAATGAAGATAATCATGACACTCTTCACGATACTGGTAACTCAGCAGTTGATATCCAGACTGACACAAGAGAAGATTGCAATTACGGGATTGTGGACAACTCAATTGAAACTAAAGACTACTTCATTAAAGGAACCACTGACAAAGAACCACGATACAAGGTGAGTATGACTGACGTTGATGATGAGGAATATGAGCAAAACAGATGCAAACTACTTGGGATCCAATATAGAAAACCTCCACCTATTGTCACCGAAAGATTCGTATTCACTAGGTATCACTTGGGACCGGATGAAAAATTTTGCAAGGTTTGGAAAGTGGGAATCAAGGAATACGACCGCACAACTCCCAATGTTTCCTGGATCCAGAATAACTTGAAGAAAGATATTGAAGAGGTCAGGGAAGTCCAAAGGCCCCTATAGAAGCCCCGCGGCTCTAGTCTAACTTAAAGACTCGTAAATAAAGAAAAGTGCTCTTCGTGAGACAACCCAATTATCCCTTTCTTTTGTTTTATTTCCATTTCAGTAGGGTTTTGTGTTTTCTAACTATTTTGCAAGAAATGAGGAAGTAATTCTTCTTTGTAGTTTGTTGATCGAGCAGAGTTACTGGCGTAACTCATCTTGGTGATTACGCCTTAACCAACCTTTAGCGGCGAATTCTTGATGCATTACCAATTACGGTAGAATACCATCTCGGTGGTTACACCGTAACCACTCGCCTTAAAGCTTATGTCGTTTTGCGATTCTGGCGAACTCCCTCAAAAGAGTTCTGACGTAACCTTCCTCTGGTTTAATTCTTTCATTTTAAAACACGGTAACCTTGTATTAGTATTTTAAAATGAACTGTGTGGGTGTGTTCCTCAGAACCCTCACGAGACTTCACTCGTCCACTTGGGACACCAAGTGGTTTAAAACTTGTTGCATAGGCTAAATGCAACCGTGATTCCTACGAAGTGAGTTAGGTGTGTTTTTCATTTTCATTTTCATTTTTTCTTTTTAGAATTATGCTTGTTAGTATTGTGATTTCAGGGATTGAAGTTTGTTCATGATGCTTATACGAAGGCACGTCTCTTTTTCATGGGCCTTCCTTCTTTATGGAGCAAATTTCAGGGAAGTTCTCGCTCTAATTCTACCTTTCTCTTCACCTTTATTTAATGCTTAGTACAAATGGGACTTTGTACAATTCAAGTGGGGGGACGGGAGTAGCATTATCTCTTGAACTTTATTTCGCCCTTATTTTTCTAGTTTATTTTGAAAAATAATGCCATTTTTAAAATTTTGACATGTTTTTCTTAACCTAACTACTTAGCCGAGCACATACTACCCTTGATATTATATGGTGAGATTAGCCTTATCCGTTTCCAATATTTTACCCCAAATCCACCAAATTATGAGTGTGCCGGTAGCTTGTAAACTTTAGAACTTGGCCTTTGCATCATTTCGAGACCATAGACGAGGTATGTTGAGTTAGCTCTATGTATTTGGACTTTTCAGTTTTAGAAGGCAATATTATAGGATTATCACCCAAACAGCCTACCATTGTGATTCTATCGATTAGTAACCTCGACTTCTCGACCCCCATGTAAAACCCTTTTGTTGCACTCATCTTTAGTGCAAGATACCTCTAGATACACCCTTCTGAGCCATTCCTTTCATTTTGTTTACCCAATATATTTTTTTGATACACCTATACACCTTAGCCTACCCTCTAGTCTTTAATTGTGATTGGGAAGTCATCATTGGCCTAAGTTCAAGGTTCGAGTGGAAAGGTTCGGAAATCACGCTTTCATCGACAACATTTCTGAAGATCATTGAAGACCCCCCGTATTCCCATTGTTCATCTCAAGTGGGGGGATATTATGTTTAGTATTTATTGTTATGTTGAAAAAAAAAGTGATTAGAAAAAAAAATAGTTGTTATGATTATGTTTTTGTAAAGTGCGATGTTATAAGCACTGTAGTATGAGCTTTACCGATTTAGTATCGAGGAGGCCACCTCGGTCACATTTGAAGATTGGAGTTGGTTGTTATGCCAACAGTTGGAGAAAATGTAGTGTGCCCATCACGACGTCCTCTAATGACACATCCACCTTGCATTTCATGATCCGGTTTCTTGACTTCCAAGCTTAAACTTTGGGCGGACGGTAAGTGGTGATGACTTGGTTATAGATTTAGACTACATGCTTGCTTTTTATTTTACACCAATTATATATCCCATGTCTTATCCTACTCTTTAGTCATGAAGCGTGTCTAGGTGATGCAGCGAGCAATCTTTGGTGTCTTGGCCATGGATTTGGTCATGTATCATTGATTTTGTCCACTTCGCCGTGACATGTTAGTAATGACGAGTCACCCCTTAACCTTTGTCGTGTCTACCCATATTGCCTTCAAGAATTGTTTAACCCTTAACTCTAGTGGTGGAGATTTGTGTAACCGCCAAGCTTATGATAGAATACATGCTATGACTGTGCGATTGAGTGATCACCCCAAAATTGACACTTAGAATAGTTGAGAGATTTGAGTGTTTTGTTCCCCTTTCGTAAGGTGTTCGGCTTTGTTTTATTCTAGCATAAGGGATTTGTAAACTCATATTTTCCTGGTTATGAGAGATATCTTTTTAGGAATCTTTCTAATAAGGTCTACTTGAGGGCAAGTAGAGTTCAAGTGGGGGATATTTGATAACATCAAATAATCCTAAATATTAAGTGTCAATTTCCCCCGATAATGCTTGTAATTTATATCATTTATATGGATTTACGCTTGTTTTCCATTGTTTTCCACTTCCAGGTAAATTACGAGAATTGGAGCTAAAGAGACGCGGAACTGGAGAATTATCTAAAGATTTATCACAGTATGCTATTTTGAAGAAGTTACGGAGTAACTCGTCTCTCACATTAAGCCGTAACTATTGCGTGACTCAGAAAACCAACTTATCATAAGGTTACGGCGTAACTCTTCTCTAAGGTTACGACGTAACTACATTAGGTCAAATGAGGTTCCACGCCGCTATTACTTACGACGTAACCGAGTTTATTGAAGACTACGTCGTAACCACTCATAAGGTTACGCCGTAACCAGCAGATCTAGTGCATTATACGAGGAAATAGAAGGTTACGGTGTAACTCTTATATTGGTTACGCCGTAACCCAGATCTGGCCTATAAATACCCCACAAATTCCAGCATTTCTATTCATTCCATTCCACACACAATACTCAGAGGACGTGGGAAAAAGCTCAAGGCAAGTCTAGAGGAGCATACAGAGCTGTCTCCAAGGGAGAAATCACTCCCCTACGATAAGCATTAGCATTTTATATTTCTTTTACTTTCAATTCATGTATTTCGTACCTTTGAATATTGATCTGGTTTGCATGATTAATATGAGCGGCTAAGAACCTTTTGGTGCTGGCCTAGTTATGATTCCTTAATTGTTTTGTTTGCGTTTACTTTACTTCCGTACAATTATTTCTAAGTGTATGCATGCATAGTTTATTGGTAGCCACCCTTTGTTCGGTAGTTTTGAATGGCGATAGAGGCCAATTGCCTAGGAGATATGACCAACTGACCCTAGGTGAGCGGACTGAGACGGGAAAGGTAAGATATGACCAAGTGACAACCCTTTCGTTGTGCGATTTGACCAACTGATCACCTATCGTTTGGATGAACTTAAGAATTAGGGGGTGCGTGTCTAAGTTCTTAACGGCCGGGCATTCACTATTATAAATCTAGCATGTAGCGGTACTTAATGACTTGGCTTAGGGGACCAGGAACAACATGACTTATGATGGGACACCTGACTTCTCCTGTGGTGGCATCTTTGCTGATAGGTTAGGGCGAATTGACCTAATGTTGTCCTCTCGACTTTGTCCCCACCTGAAGTAATTGGAAGTAAGTAGATGTAGACATAACTAGCTAGGAGGATTAACTAGGTTAGCACCACTCTCCTCTATTGATTTCCCTTTATCATTTATTTGCTTTATTCTGCTTTAGTAGTTTAGTTAATTAAATCCCTATCGAAACTACTATTAATCTGTGACACCTAGACTTAGTAATAATACAACACACATAGCTCTTGGGATGACCTCGACTTTACCGTTTACTACACTACACACGATCGGCATACCGCCTGCTAGTGCACTAGGGTAGACCATAGGTATAACGAGACACTATAAATATTAAGACCTGGTCAGTAAAACATGCATCAATCCTGTTCACAGATGGCTCATCTTGCATAGATGGTTGCGGAGTGGGCCTAATACAGACGGACCCTCAGGGGATAGAGTTTACTTACGCTTTAAGGTTCGGTTTCAATACAACAAACAATGAAGCTGAATATGAAGCCTTAATAGCTGGGTTACGAATAGCAGAAAAAATGGGAGTCAAGAATTTGCAAGAGAACGTAGACTCAAAACTGGTGGCAAACCAAGTCAATGGGACGTACATTGCAAATGAATCAGGAATGATCCAATACCTAGAAAAAGTAAAGGAACTTTTGAAAAACTTTCGGATGTTCTGAATCAAACAAGTGCCCAGAAGTGAAAACAAAAAGGCAGATGCTCTGAGCAAAATGGCTTCTACCAGCTTCCCGCATCTAAAAAAGCAAGTACTGGTAGAATAGCTTAGCCAAAAGTCAATAGAGGAGGCACCGCTCGTGGAAATCACAGAAGAAGAAGGGTACACATGGATGACCCCGATATATGAATACCTGGCAAAAGAAATATTCCCGGCCGAGAAAGAGAGAGCACAAGAAATTAAAAGAAAATCACAAAGATTTGCAGTAGTCAATGGGATACCTTACAATAAATCTTTTTTTGGACCATGGCTAAGATGCGTAGGACCCCTCCAAGCTAACTATGTGTTAAGAGAAATTCTTGAAGGGTCTTGTAGCATGCATGCAGGAACAAGATCTGTGGTGGCCAGAGCCCTGCGTACCGGATACTACTGGCCCACCATGCATGACGACGCTCGTAAGCTAATCCAAGCATGCAAAACCTGTCAGGTACACAGGCCAGTTCCGAAACATCCGCAAGAAAATCTAACGCCTATCACTTCCCCATGGCCGTTCCACAAATGGGGAATTGACATCGCAGGGCCTTTACCAGAAGGGCCCGGGAGAGTCAGATTCCTCATAGTAGCAATATACTACTTCACAAAATGGATTGAAGCAAAGCAGGTAGCCACCATAACCGGAAACCAGATCAAACAATTCGTGTGGGAAAATATCGTATGCAGGTTCGAACTTCCCGGAGAAATAGTATCCGACAATGGAAAGCAATTCCGAGATAACCCAATTAAGGAATGGTGTGAGAAAATGAATATAAAACAACACTTTGCTTCAGTTAAACACCCACAAGCAAACGGACAAGTAGAAAGAGCAAACAGAAGCCTAGGGGAAGGAATAAAGGCTCGGTTGGAAGAAAGAAGCAAAAATTGGCCGGATGAATTGTCGCACGTCCTATGGGCACATCGCACAATGATTAAATCTAGCAACGTAGACACTCCAATCTCATTAACATATGGAACGGAAGCTGTCATCCCAGCTGAGATAGGGATGCCTACATGGAGGACAATGGAAGCTAACATAGAAGAAAATGACGAAGCACTAGAAATGAACCTAGACCTTCTCGAAGAAAGAATGGAACAAGCGGCAATACGTGAAGCAAAAAGTAAGGCAAAAATGGAGAAATATTATAACTCAAGAGTCCGCAATACGAGTTTCAAACCAGGAGACTTAGTATACTGCAACAATGACGCAAGCCATGCCGAGGAAGGAGGGAAGCTAGGACCCAAATGGGAAGGACCCTACGAAGTCACAGAAGCTCTAGGAAAAGGAGCATACAAGCTAAAAGACCGTGCGGGAAATCCAATCCCACGGACATGGAATGTTTGCAACCTTAAGAGATGTTACATACATCAAGTGTAAGCAGCCCGTCCCTTGCAGATTCTGCAAAGGAGGGCTGGCATCACAATCTATCTTTTTATATTGTAAGTAGGAGAATCAGAAAAACTGTGGTTGCTCAACCCAGTTCTCCTACTCAGACCATTATTGCAGATGATCCTATCTCAGGTGATGTAGGGGATAGAGTGGTAAGGGCTGCTACTACTCCCTCTAGCTTAGCTGTAAGGTAGGCCAGTGGTAACATTGATAAGACCCACACCAAGGAAACATCTAATGAGTCAAGTTCTCATGAGCTTAATTCAGGTGATGGAAACCCTAACCAAATGGAAAATATAGGGGCTTAGGTGATCAAACTAGCGTTGAGACTGAGTTTGATATGCCCCATGATTCACCTCCCCAAGAGTTAACACACTTAGAAGTGATGAGGGCAGTCTGAAACTTTTAAATGATTTGATGGCTACCTGTACCAAAATGACACAAAAAGTTGCTAGCTTGGAGACAGACTTGAAGGAAACAAAGAAGCTCTATGGGAATTCCTATGCCAAACTAATCATGAGGATGAAGAAACTGGAGCACATGTTAAAGTCTAAGCAAGCTAGGAAAATAACAAAGGTGGTGATATTTGCTAGTGAAGAAGATCATTTAGATGATGCTTTGGAGGATCCTTCCAAACAGGGGAGGAAAATTGCTGAAATAGATGATGATCCAGACATCATATTGGTTGAAGAACATGCAGATATTCAGGGGAGGTTTGGAGAAGATAACGGTGATGCTGGTTGTGAAACATATGCTGGTATGGGTGAAACAGATATTAATGATGCAGAGGATATTAGTATTGCTGGTGTAGAAAGAGTTAGTACTCCCGTACAACAATTAGCACTGCTAGTCCAAAGGACAAGGGGATCATATACATCAGAAGAGGTGCAACAGCAAAAGATAAAGGAAAGGGAAAAAACATTGTGGAAGAATCTGAGAAACCCAAGAAGATCAAGAAGAAAGTTCAGGTTCAGATAGATCTTGATACAGAACTGGATAAGAAGACACAATTGGAAGAATAAGTAAAAATCCTTGAAGAACAAAAGATTGAATATTTTATGTAACAACAAAGGATGGAAAGAGTTATAGCTGAAGATAAAGAAGCTCAAATAATTGTTGATAGATTATTAGCTCAGAGGATGCAAGAACAAGAAAGAACAATTATTAATGAAGAATATAGACAGAGTGCACTTCAAGAGCTACTAGATGTGATTAGAAAGAATCAGAATGCAAAGAAAAAGAAAAAGACCAAATCACAAACTAGAGCAGAAAAGAGGAAGTATATGACTGCCTACTTGAAGAATCAAGATAACTGGACTGCAACTCAACTTTTTGGTAGATCATATGAAGAGATTGAAGACGTATACTATAAGGCTTACAAGAAGGTTCAAGCTTTCATTCCTATGGATACAGAAGAAGAGACCAATAGTGTTAAGAGAGCTGGAACATTATTGGAATCAGAGTCTTCAAATAAGCAAAAAGTTAGTGAAGAATTACCAACAGTAGAAGTGCAAGAAGGAGAAAATGATCTGTTTAATGAAGAACTGCAACAAATGATTATCTTGGTTCCAGAAATAGGTATGAATGTGGAAGCCTTGCAAACTAAATATCCTATTATTGATTGGAAGATCATTAGATTTGGCAACAACATTAAAGCTTATCAGTTCTTTGATGACATGCTAAAGGTTTTTGAAAAAGATGCCCTGGAGAACCTTTGGAGCTTAGTTAAAGAGAAATTCACTACAACAGAACCTACAGATGATAAGGATAAGGTGTTGTGGGTTGAATTGAAGAGGTTGTTTGAATAAAATGATACTGATATACTATGGAAATTTAAAACTGGTCTAAACAATTTAACATGGAGATTGTATGACTCATGTGGAGTACACCATGTGTCTACAATGTATGGAGGTGATATTTACATGCTAGTAGAAAAGGATTATCCTTTGGATAGTACAACTCTTTTATTGATGATAATAGTACAACTCTTTTATTGATGACGTGTAATAAGCTTTAGGTTGAAGAAGAGAATGAAATGGCAAGAGCTTTACTTCAAAAGATCTTCATGCAAGCAAACAGACCTAGAAGATAAGTGTTTGGAAGAATCCTCTTAGAAGACTAGGTATAATTCAAAAACTTGTAATTTGGAGGTAAATCATAAGTTTATGGGAGGATTCTTTGAAATTAAAGGTCTGCTCACTTAGTACTGCCAAGACAGATTCAGTTTACACTACCATTACTAACTAAAGTTAGTACTGCTAGAGCAATGTGTAACATATTGGATTTCATAAACACACTAAACCATAAGATCAAATAGGCGTACAAAGAGTTCTAGAGAGAGAAAGTTAGAGGTTTAGGGAAATTTAGTGAGAGAAAGAAAAGTCTTATTATGAGCTCCAACTCTCTACCTTGGGAGGTAGAGAGTATTTAAAGTCATTACATAAATCACCACCTATCGGGCATGGATCGGGCATACGGTGGGTAAAGACCCGTCCAGTCCTCCACGGTGTTACTTAAACTAAATACTACTTAACTTATAATAATCTCGACTCACGAGCTTTCTAGATTACATATACTTGAGGTGACCGACTCTTTAATACATGGATTTACTAAATCCTAACAAATCTCCCATAAGGAAGTTACCTCAAGATCACCTCAAACATACATTGAATACAAACATATATTACATTAAAATTGTTCTTGCATTCTTGATGTTGTACTTTGCTCAAGCTCGTAGTCATTGATTCTTCACATTGCATGTTAGGTTAATCCAAGTGGAGGTCTTTTACTAATCCACATGATAATGAGTTTTGAGCCGCTTTGAGATCATCGGTGACAAGAAATCTCGAGATATCCATTGTGGTGTTGGTATTATGTGATATTGTGACTTTCGGACCGACATGCTCACATTCGGATCATGAAATAATCTCATCGAGTGGCGGAAGCTTTCGTTGATTCATGATATTGGCGTGACTTAGCGAAGCATGGAGTGAAAATATCGAGTCATTGATGCACTAATCATGATTTCTTTTGAGATGAATGTGTTAAGTGAGCATGCGGCTATGGATTGACCGCTTCATTACGATCAATTTATGAGCGTAGGGCGACCGCATACAACAGCTTAGCAATAAATCGCATGAAAGTGTCTTTGATCACTTTCGTTGAATTAGGTACACGACCCACGGTTCCTCGTTGATCGATACAAGCACGCCTGTGATCGTATAATTCAAGAATTTCCTTGACAGGGATTCGCGGTGCTCTAGTCGTTCTCAAACCGGAACATCTCAAAGAAGACAACACGTAGTGAGTGAACCAATGAATAGAGATTCACCGATTGATGAAAAGAGATTTGAAAAACAATCGTGTATCGCACAATAGAAATTGTTTTTGCAATACAACGAAGATTTTAATGAAAATCAATTATCAATCATAAACACCTTTTGATTTGAAATATTCGTACACGGTCAAGTGCTAAAGAAAAGAGTTTTAAGCACCAAGACCGGTTTTCAAAGGTATCCATCAATCCATAACTGAACCAAGATTGATTCAAAAGATTGAATCGCCCCATTGTTGATCTATTCGGAACTTGTCACATGGTTGATCTATTGAATAGAACTCACATGCCACCTACCTTCAGAGCTTGTTTGATGTTGGCTCTAGACTCAATTTATGAGGCTTTCCATCTTCATTGATCAAAGAAAGTCAGTTAGATAAAGCATATAAGGGAAGGATGAGGTTTTCATAAACTTGCTCCCCTCAATATGTGCCTTGAGGTTTGAAATTCAGTTTTGCACATACAAGAGGAACCTTGTTGGGTTTATTCAAGTACTAGCACATTGATATAAATTGATCACGCTTGGTAGATCTTTGTGGTTTAAGATAGATGCTCCCCATCAACATGTGCATGGAAAATTTGAAATCGTTTGGCACATGTGGGAAGGAGAGCTTGTACATCCTTATAAAACCATTTACCGAATTATCAGATTAAATCCAATTTAAATCACAAATTCTCCCCCGATCACAATTATTAAATCATTTGATATTTGTGATCTCTGTAGATTTAAATTGATTTTGAAAGCTTTTAGGAGAATTGTGACTTGATTATGAAAGCGTTTTATCTGATAAGGATCGGATTTTAAGACTTTAGACTCCATTGAATAAACATGCATGATTATCTTTTGAAAATAATTATATGACAAATAACTTTTTGATTTAATTGAAATCATTCTCCCCCTCAATCAATGACAGAAGTTGTTGATTGAGAGATAGATATTTTGATAAACTTTTAAGTCCAGATGATTATCAAAAATAGAGTCCGAGTTATTTTTCAAAACAACTAGTTTTCATTAGATAGTAAGGATTAGTTTAAAGAATCGAGCAAGAGATTTGAAAACCAAGATAAAGTATAGCTCGTTCTATCTTTGAAAAGCGGTTCTTGCTGAAATGACAATAAACCATTGTTTCTCTTTCTCCCAAAAATATTTTTGTTTTTTGATATATATATATATATATATTTTTTTTTTTTTTTTTTTAAGAAAATTCAACAACATCTAAAGTCCCATGTCATTCTTTGAATGACAGCATCAAGACCGTAGATATTTATCGAATCGAGAAAAACATGACAAAATGACAATATTTTTTGGAATTTTTCAAGATTTTTCAAATTTTTATGGATTTTTAAAAGTTTTATAATTTTCTATTTGCTTTTTGAAAGTTTTGTAATTTTGTATTTTATTTTTCGAATAAATATTTACAAGGGATAAATTAGTTTAAGAGGATGATGAAATGAGTACCGAGATAAAGATATCGTTGTAGAAGAAAGGAATCAACATCTCTTAAACTTTCGCCACAAAAGCATTCGAGGCTTCTAAGAAAATCGTCTGAACATGAGCCTTCTCAATTTGAATCTTTGGTAGCTTCCCCCCAAACCGACAAACATCGAATAAAGACCATTTCCCTAAGAAGTAGAGTTGAATATAAAGCGGTCTCATTGAATGAAGCTCAAGACCTCAAGAACATGAGAACACGGTAACAAGTTGAAACATTGATCGTCTCGGTGGTTATCAAATCCGGATTAACTGACACGACCGATCACATGAACTTGTTGTGCATCCCGATGTACACCTTACTCTTCGAGATTGACCATTGTCTATTTAAGGAACAATACATCAACATCTTCATTTTACCAAGAGCATTCCGCTTATCTCCCATATAACCAATCACCCATAATGTACACACGCACTCAACCGTAGTAGAGACAACAACATCACAAGAATCGTTGAATCATCGATCTCCTCTACGGATGTCAACTCCGAATAACCGATTAAGCTCGATCATGTGAATATGTAGTGCGACCTTGATGTACACATATCTCTCCCCTGATGGTTGCGATCTCATTGGAATCATCATTACATTGTGTACATGAAGCACTAACCGGAAGCACTTTATCATAAATCATATTGAAGATGTCGATAAGCAATATCATCTCACGCTCCAAATATTCTTCTCATATTTCTTCCTACTGAAGGCTGAGTTAACACATACCAAAAGTATCCAGAGACCACTTCCTCCCAAATGGTTGGAATAATACATCCTTCCCCCAAATAGTTAGAATAATATATCCTTCCCCCAAATAGTTGGAATAATACATCCTTCCCCAAATAGTTGGAATAACACACCACAAAGCTATGAGTAAACACCGAGTTTCTACGGTTATGACATTTGTCTTTCCGGGATTACTTCAATAGAGACGAAGTATTAGGTTCATCACGTGTACTCGTTGTGTGTTTAGATGTATGTCTCCTTCCCCTTGCTAGTTTTGATACCTCGTAATCAAGAAAACATAATACACTCATATACTTGAAATAGAGAAGAACACAATTAGCTCAAATATATCTCGTGAGAATCAAGCACATGAAACTCTCTCGACTACCTTTATCAACCCATATGAAGAAAATTTGTAGTGACCATCGTTGAAGAAAACCCGATATACCAAACTTGAAACGAAGTCGAATTCCCGCATTTGTGTCTTAAGCTTGCACTTAAAGATGGAAGAACGGTGTCAAGAATCTATGCTCAAGCAAATCTCTAAGTACTCACTACTCAAACAAAGTATGAAACATTAACACCTCTTGAGATTATCCACATCGTCATCTCGCATGTGACAATCGAGTAAATCAACGTAACTCCTAATAGTGATAGTTAACTGTGTCTTCAACCATCCACCCCGATCACGGTAACTAGATAAACCAAGCCTTCAACTCAAATTCTTAAGCCCGAGCAAGTTATCAAATAAGAACACGCTTTTGTGAAGGTCAACTTCAATCTTAAATAAGTGATAAATGATTAACTCGAAGTAATCAACTTGTGTCAAATGTCCAACACGTGAATAAACATACAATCGGATGTACATTGACCCATCGAATGAACCGGAGAAAATGATTCCTCAACATCAATGCATTCTTCCTTAAGGTATACATGTAGAAACCGATCCGAAGATTCACCAATAATGTTTTAAGCGGATGAGGAAGTCATTTTCCTTAATGTTCATGTGGTTGATTTACAAAGTGCACATTTAGGAAAGAACAATGAAACAATGATCCATGAAGATTTGGCAACGGATACCAAAGAGCGTATCACTATTCATGAGTGCAACCGCAAAGATTATGATAGTCATTATCCACGCCTTGTGAAGTAACGGAGATGAGGTTTCTTGAGAATTCGAGAAGTACTTTTATATGGTGAACCAATTGAGTCGGTAGGAACCGAGCATGAGCTTGAGAATGGATGATCAACATTCGTTGGAGATTGGAAGTACTCATCAAACATCTCTTGAAAAATAATGCATCCCAAATAGTATATCACAGTTATCCTTAGTGAGTGAAGACAATAGGCGTTGGAGAGTAGTATGACCATAACTCAAGCATCCATCACCATGTAGAATATTCCCCCTTCTCCCCCTCAAAAATTGCAAATGAAGTTTGCCATTTTTGATTGATCAAGTGAATAAGAATGTATACCAATGAATGGAGATCCACTTGAGGATTAAATGGGCATGGAAAAACATGAAGCTTGTTGATGAAGAATGTCGATGAGAATGGTCATAAAAATGAAGATTTCTCTTTTTCTGAAGATAGAGCGCACTGAAGCGTACACCTTTCTTTTCTTTGAGGAACGGGCCTCAAGTGTTATCTGCAGACGCCATAGTGTTGAAGAACGAGGCTGAATCGATGTGAATGTATCGTCATAGCGGTTAAATATTAAGGTTGAGTTACTTGACCCCGTGAATTATGAGATATCAATCCTTGTGTTATCCATACTTTAAACCAGTCCATGTATTGAAGGATTGAAGTATCTGCAAATGAGTAAGGACTACCTGCACTAACATCACAAGCTTGATTTCATATATATTGGTTAGTGACATTAGTATCCAAACCCTTTGGAGGTTCACGGTCAACCTTGATTTTGTCATCACAAAACATTTTTCCCTAGGAATCCACCTAAGTCCAAAGATCCTTAAACATTGTACCGCACGGTATCCACTTATGGCAAGGTCTAGGATTGTAAGGCTTCTTATGCATAGTGGAAGGCTTATCCTTGTTCCTAGTTTCCAAAGATTTAGCAGTTGGTATCCATCTAGGCGAAGTTTTTGGTTTGTTTTGCTTCATAACATGTTGAACCTTAGTCACATTAGTAGTCTTAGTGGATTGAATTAGGAAAATGTTTCTTATGTGGAAAAGACTCAGAATTTCTAGTTTTGTTTTCTACATGCTTAGCATTCTTATGCACGTAACTACTCTTAGATGTACGTCAATCCCTAGTCTTTTGAGTGTTCCTAGGTAGTGGTTTACAACTACTAGCAGTGCTTTGAAATCTCGTAGAATTCATCACCCTAGGTCTTGCACCTAAAATTCCGTCTTTTCGAATCTGTGCCTTTTTCCTAGCTTCTTCTAGATAATAGTTCTTCCACAAGTCATTCATATCATATGAATTCGGGTTTTAATGCTTGGTTTTGACAATGCTTTCGAACTAATCCTAGAGGTGCCGGGAGTAAAAGTAGCTGCATGTTGAGGTTTAGAGGAACTAGAAGCATGACTCTTAGGTAACACAGGTGAAGTGACTGGTTTTGACAAAACTTGTTTCTCATCAACTTGGGAGGCAAACCGTGTTTTTGAAAATTTTAGTCTTTCGGATATAAACGCAGTAGGCTGCCTAACAACATACCGGTTTCTAATGGGATGAGAAACTGGTTTCCTCAAGGTTGATGGTTTTGTAAACTTAGTGTTCACACTTTTCCCTACAGTTTTCCTAAGCTCATTCTTTAAGGCAACAATAGCGAAACTCTTATCCTGAAGTTGAGCTTTGAGTTCATCAATTTTTTCTATCAAAGAGTTTGTTTGTTCCATTGACTTAGTTCTAGCTTCTTTGACGATTCACTTAGTTCTATGTGATGCTTTCTCAAAGACTCATTTTCCTTTAGTAATTTAGCCACATAAATTGACAGCTCATTATTTCTTGTTATAATAGCATCAATGTCTTGTGTATTCATGACTAAATTACTTTTCTCATTCAAGATGTAAATATGTTTCTTCGATTGTAAATGGTTGACTCTTTGTCTTGAAGTGAGCTTTCAAAGTGTTAATTTCAAAAGTTCACGGAATTCAAGAAGTTCCGGTTTTTACATGGTTTGTTAAGTTGAAAACTTACTTTACTCGAATCGCGATTTCAAGTGAAATGCAATGTTTTTCAAGATTTGAGAATTTGTTTGAAAGTTCATAAAAGCCTTCTTATCAACCAAATCTTTTGTTTTGAAACACTTAATCTCGACTCACCTCGATGAATGTAACATTTATGAAAGTCATGTTCAAAGATCATGATCGCTTTGTTTAAGTGCTTTAGCGGATGCACTATGTTGAACAAAGAAGGGTACCTCATTACATGACACCGCTCAATTTACGGTCCGATATCCGCATCCACATCATGTGTAACAAGAGTCACCGGACCGGATGTGTCAAGCTTATCAATATCTCGAGCCTCAGATTCGGTGCCAATCGATCCATCATCCGGTGCTTTACCCGACTCATCATTATATGTTGACTCGACATTCGCATTCAAAGACCACCCGATTCTTCAATGGATACATTACCCAACTTATCACAACTATCTCTCAACCGCACTGACACTCATTCACGTTTTCATCATTATGTAACTTCCTCAATGTACTTCTCCACATTATTCATGAGTTGTATGAATGTCTCAATGAACACGCTAATTTCCATTCCAAAGTGTGTCTCTTGAAAGACATTTCACCATGTCTTGATCATAATCATGTAAATTCCCCGATGAATGATCGAAATTGGTTGTGGATCACTTGAAGTGCAAGACCGAACTAACCTTTTGAACCTTCTCTTTATCAAGTTGTTGTTCCAATTGTTCTAAGTTCAATAGTACTGCTCCGTTAATGTGGCAAAGTCTTGACTAAAAGGGCAATACATGTTCGCTCCATTGTTATGGATAGAAGTGACATGATGTGAGAGTGAAGTTGTTGATAAGGTTCAATGTTACTTTCCTTTAGCATGGCATTTTGTAGCATTGATCGGTGCATTTTGTCTTTTCGTAGTATGAACCCGAGATATCACATCCTCATTGATTGATTCAATCATCTTTAATCATTCAGTGTAGCAAACATTATCATTGTTGTCCATATCATCATACAATTTAAGCACTTCAAATCAACTGGTCAAGAGAATAAGACATGATGTGGTAGTAAGCACGGATTTTACAAGTCTATGATTTAAACCGAGAAATAGAATCTTTCGCGGATTTTACTAAATCAAGAAGAAACCGTGATACAATGACCAATAGAACGAGTTAAGATAACTGATGGACCCACACAATGATAGAGGATTATTTATTAGAGTGATGATTGTTTGAATGATTATCCAAGTGTTATTTGGTTGTGAATTGATTTGTTAATGCACGCTTTTACGGTGAAATTTAGGTCTAAAAACTTAAAAGCTCAATAACTTCCTTTCGGAGGGGATTTGGGCCTCGAAAAATTCTTTTCACGACTTTGTAGTGAAACCTCACAATATTCAAACTGTTCCGGTCGTTTTGACAGGTATTTCGCTCAAAACGGAGTTATGGATCAAAAGTTATGGTCGTTTGAAGTTTTGAAGTAAAAAGTCAACTTTGGTCAAACCTCTTCTTCGTAAAAATCAACCAAGTCACTATAACCCTTGAACCAAGTCGCTAAGTCACCAAGTCGCTAAGTAACAAGTCGCTAAGTACCAAGTCGCTAAAGAGCAACTTGCTAAGTATCCAAGTCGCTATAATACCAAGTTGCTAAGACACAGTCAAGTCGCTAAATAACAACTCGCTAAGCACCAAGTCGCTAGCAAAATTTTGACAGCAAGTCCTAAGCACCAAGTCGCTAAGTTTTCAAGTCGCTAAAGAGCAACTCGCTAAGCACCAAATCGCTAACACCAAGTCGCTAACAAACTTAAGTATAAGTCGCTAACTTTCACCAAGTCGCTACCCGTAGTGGAGAATCCACTAAGTGTATTGTTTTTCGGCTTGTCTCAATAGACAAGTCGCTAGCTCAACTCGCTAAGACCTTCAACTACAACTCGCTACCAAATTACAAAGCAAGTCGCTAACAAGATAACTTATCCGTGGCTTAAGTCGCTAGCAAGAAAAACACATAAACACCACTTTTCAATCCAAAAACAACCCAACCACGATGGTTCAAGCTTAACAAATCAAAACCCAAGCACATACAATGATTCTAAACACAAAACTACACTCAAGTTTCAAACTTTAACACTAGAAATGATCCAAATGATGCAAAAACCACTAAACTTTTTCAAACTATAAACCACCTAAAAGTCACTAGAAATCCAAAGATATGTAAGAGATGATCAAACCATGGCTCTAATACCATTTGTAACATATTGGATTTCATAAACACACTAAACCATAAGATCAAATAGGCGTACAAAGAGTTCTAGAGAGAGAAAGTTAGAGGTTTAGGGAACTTTAGTGAGAGAAAGAAAAGTCATATTATGAGCTCCAACTCTCTACCTTGGGAGGTAGAGAGTATTTATAGTCATTACATAAATCGCCACCTATCGGGCCGGATCGTGCATACAGCTGGGTAAAGACCCGTCCGTCCTCCACGATGTTACTTAAACTAAATACTACTTAACTTATAATAATCTACGACTACGAGCTTTCTAATGATTACATATACTTGAGGTGACCGACTCTTTAATACATGGATTTACTAAATCCTAACACAATGTTAGTACTACTAGTACTAAACTTAAGAGTGCTGAAGATTGTTTATAGTACTGAATAAAAGATAGAGACTGCCAGTGGATAGAGACGTGTGAAGAGATATGTATGAAGATATTTAGAATATATCTTATGTACTTAGAAGATACGTATATTTTGTAACAATATAGGAGATATGTAGTTATCTTGTAAAGGACTCCTTAGTCTGTAAAAGGAGATCCTATGTTATACGTTTTATATATGAATTACATAGAGTTTGATATAGCTTCAAGGTTGTAAACCCTAGTACTAAGTTAGATTACTCGTATTATTAAGATTAATAATATTAAAGCTTTTGGTGATATTGTTGTTTACTGTTTCATTGAAAATCTTCTAAGTGTTATTGAGTAGATTCCGCATACTACTTAGCATTAATAAAGTTTCTACCATTGTTGTCTTGGATTTATCCAAAGCAACATACTCTTTATAAGCTAGATAATGGATCCATAGTTTGGGATTCCACAAAATCCTTATTCTTAAAAATTCAGGAAACAATAACAACGATAGTTGTGATTTTCCTAGACTTGATATTAAATGTTTTTTAGATGAAGTTTCATGTAAATCAACACTTATTACCACAAATCATGATCTCAAATTTTTTAAATAAAAAAAGGTCTTTATTCTAAAACGAAAATGGCCTTCGCATACTATTTCAAAAAGAATTTGTGATGGATCAATGGTTCGTTGGTATGTTAAAATGGATATGCCCAAGGATATATTAAAAAAATATTCTATTTGACCATAAGATGATATATAAGGAAAATGGTTGCTGATGTTAAGGTATTTTTCTTATAAATTTTGTTGATCATTTCTAAAATTTTAAAATTTCCTTTATACAGCGTATTAATCTTATCTATGCGTCGTGTCTTGAACTATTAACCAATAAACAATAATTTCTTTATATACGGAGTATGTTATAAATGTGATATGGCGTATCGCTTTGACAGTATAAAATACCCAGCGATGCGCCAAATTTCTTTTTGCAATTAGAATTTACATACAACTAAAAAATCACACACTAGTATCCCAAATCGATTCAAGTGTATTCCTTGTTGATTTAATCAATCCTTTAATCTCTCTATTATCAATTGAACAAGGTACAAGCTTCTCATTACTTAATTTTGCGTTTTACGGATTTTAGAAATTAGGGTTTGTAAGGATTTGATTGAATAAAATAAAATTTGAATTGGGGATCGTGGTTAAGATGTGTGTTAACTAAATTCCCCTACGATTGATTGCAATAAAACTTGCTCAGATTACCCTAATTAATTTTGGTTAAGAGTTTAGGGTTAGGTTTTAAATTTTGGGAAATTGGGACAGTGGTGTGTATTGGGTAAACGGATTTGGGTATAAAACCTATGAAGGGTAAAATTTTTGAAGTTTATTTTGGTTTTGCGCCAAGTTTACGGTTCCTTAGGTTGCGTGAAAGATCTGCACTTTTAATACTGATATAATATTTGATGCGGCGTATCCATTATTGAATACGGCACATCAAAATGTTTTAAATCTATTTTTACTTGCAACCTTAATGTTTCGTATAGCCACATTTAATACGGCATATCTTTTATATGTTGTATTGATCTTATGAGATGCGGCGTATTCATATATAAATGACATGCTCCGTTTTAGCTTTATTATGATACTGTCACTAAGATACGGCGCATATTACTTATCTCATGAGCCGTATCAACCTCTTTTATAGTCTGCTTCATTTAACTTTTTCCCTTCATTGTATGTAGATGGTCCTTCAATATAGCGTGCTCAAGCGTCATTGGGTGAAATTCAGGCCTAAGGGGTTATTCCCTATGAAAATAACAAAGAGCACTTTGATAGACTAGTGAAATTTACCCACCACATGAGACATTACGAGGGCTATTATTTTGGCTAAATTAAGTATAACGCATGTACGAAAATACTATATTAAAAATTAGGTGCATATTGTGCCTACCCAGGTGCATACCGTGCCCACTAAGGTGCATATTGTGCCTACTAAGATGCATATTGTGCCCATTAAGGTTATAAGGGTTTTGGAAGACTTTGAAGCTTGGATTTTTTTAGTACGAGTAGCTGCGAGGGTACGACTGACACCCTGGGATTCTACATGGGATACATTAGACGCCAAATGAATATGATGGAGTTTATTTTGACCCAAAAACCACACACTGGAGGAGCTGACTTCCAGCTTCAAGATCTTCATGATTACTTCTCTTATATTTTTGTCATTTTTTTACTTTTATCATTCTTGAGTATATGTATTATTTAACTATTTTCTTTATAGTATATTTATTTCTTTTTGGTATGTCAGTCTCTGTTCTAAAATTGGACATTATGGTAAGACTGGCATTAAGTTCAGCAATGCATGGATGATGAAACCAATGTGATTACATACTTACTGCTGATATATTGAGTTTGACTGGTAACTGATATGGCATATCCCTTCCAATGAATGCGCCGTATCCTATCTTTTCTACAAGAAATTTTTAGTTTTTTATTCCAGGCTCGATACGGCACATCACTTCCTATGGATGCGGTGTATCGACTGACCTGATGATAATTTACTGTTTTTATTTTTAATTTATTTTCACTAACCATCGATTAATGTAGGCGCACTAGCTGTAATTTTCATGGTTAATTACACAGGTTGAGTGGTTTGAATGCAAAGGAAATTGTAGTTTATATATACCCTGTATTTTCTGTGTGTTGTAGCCATGCTGACATCCAAACGACCTTCACACACAGAAAATAAAAAAGTTGCTCACAAACGCATCATGGAGGATCATACCGAGCAACTCTCAGGGAAGTTTTTCCTTTCTAATTCTTTCTATTTCCTGTTTTAATTTTATTTAACACAACGAGGACGTTGTTTATCTTAAGTGGGGGGATGGAAAATTAGAACGTAACTTGTTTTTATTTTCAAAAAAATATGCTAATATGTGTTTAATATATGACAAATGAAATTTTTTTAGCATGTTTTTGTGAAATCAAAGTTGCATGACCCGCACACATAACTCTTATTTCCATATTGTGAGAATTTAGCCTTGTCCGTTTCCAATATTTTACCCAAATTTCAGAAAAATATGAGTGTGCCGGTAAGTTGCAGTAAACTTTAGAACTTGGCTTATATACTATTCGAGACCACCATAATGAGTATTATTGATATAACTAGAGTAACTTGTCTAACTTGGTAAATTTCTAGGATTACACTCAAAAAGCCTTTATATGTCATGTTTTATTAACTAAATACATTGGTTAATTAACCCTCGTATAAACCCTTTTGTTACTCTCATTTTTAGAGTAAGATACTCCTAAGAAAACCCTCAGAGCCATTCCTTTCGTTTCTTACACCCAGTTATACGTTTCGTTACACCTATACACCTTAGCCTACCCTGTAGATTAAGTCCGTGGTTGGTTACTTTTTGTAAAGTGTGTATTTCCTGTGTTTTTTTGTATGTTTCTTATCATGGGTAGGTTAGGAATTGCACATCGCAATGGTTGATTGTCTTGTCTACGTAGTGGTCGGGAATTGCACGCCGCAATAGGAATGTGATAGCAGTAGTTTTTGATTTTCGTGTGTTTGTTACTATCATTATTATTTTTATATCTGAAGTATTGATAAGTATGGAAAAATTATCCAGATGTATTATGATGGTGATATGGTGAAATTTTACACCATTAGTTTTATTTTTAAAAGAGAGAGAGAGAGAGAGAGAGAGAGAGAGAGAGAGAGAGAGAGAGAGAGAAGAAAGAGTGAGAATGTGAGATAATCGGTTTGTAAAAGCTTAACCAAAGTTATATTATGCGCTAATTGATTATTCGTTGGTACGTGTTATAAACCAATGATGTAAGTTATGTATTAGTGGAGATATCGCCACTATTTGTTGTACTATATATATGGATTGCAAGGGAGTTGGTCGTTGTGGGAATGCCAACTAAGGTTTATTCTTTAATTCAATCATCATTTAGTCTAATTAATGTCTACCTATTAAAGCGTGAGTTTATACACTAAAGCGTGAGTTAGTATATGATTTGTGTCTTTTTCAAAGGAAGGTCGGGAAGTAATTAACCATATTATTTCATTTTTGTATAGACTTAATCTATTTGTTTTGTTTTTATTTTAAAAACAATTATATGTTTCGCTTATCCTTACCCTCTTTTATAGCTTAGTGAGAATGTCAAATGCATGAATAAGGTAGTGACCATCCGAGTTTTTGAGGAATTAAATGATACGCCAGCCATCTGGTGTGTGTTTTGGTGACCAGCCATTATGCAAATAATGCGCCAGCGATCCAAGATACACACTAGTGACCATCCGTTATTCAAGGAATCAAGGATTCACGCCAGCGATCTATTGAGTTTATGTAAGAGATGTTTGGACAAAAGCTATGCATAACCATATCACAACTAACCCTATTTACCGCTTTAGACTTGTTACTCCTTAGCTTTAGTGGTGAAGATGTGTATCATTGACAAGCTTATGATAGAATATTCGTCATGACCGAGCAATTGAGCAAATTAATTAAATGTTACCACGTAGATTAGCTGAGTGATTTGAGTGATTTTATTTTCCTAATTCGTGAGGTATTTGTTTGTGCAATTTAGATTAAACAAATGAATGCTTAACTATAAAAACATCCTTGACAATTGTCTTAGGATACATTTTCATAAGTTTAAATCTAGAGTTTACTTGAGGACAAGTAAACTTCAAGTGGAGGATATTTGATGATATCAAATAACAATATATTATTAGCATCATTTATCCTACGAATATTGCTTGTTTTATATTATTTTGTATGAGAATTGGTACTTAAACGTTTACTTTTATATTTATCTGTTGAAAACAAGTATTTGTTGAAAGTTAGCTATTTTTGATGTAAAAAGGAGCAAAATTGATCAAGTTGGAAAAGTCTAGTGAACAGAAGGTAGATATGCCGTATCATTCTAGACATATACGTCATACATCAAGACTTAGACGAATATGAAGACCATTGCCTGACTTTGAAGAATACAACGTATGGGTTTTCCCCATACGTCGTATATGAAACCTTGGTCAATATAGAAAATCTAACTTATTCTACTCCAGATACGCCGCATGATATATAAGAGATGCGACGTATTAGCTTAAAGACTTTACAAATACATTCCAAGATTATGAAGAGGTGATGCGCCGTATGGGCATTGAAGACCCGCCTTATCCTATGACGGTGTGTGAATATTCTAGAATATAATAATGCGAAGTTACCTACATACGGCGTACTGAGTAAACTGATACGCCATATCTATGCCATTTCCAGAAACTATAAATAGAGGTCGACTGCTCTCATTCGACACATGTACACAATATACCATACGAAATCAGAAGACCAAGCACCACAAGACACATCCGGAAGAACGAATTCAGAAGCGTAAGAGGGCCTCGTAAGTATGTAATTACATAGGTAGATTCGCTTAATTGTAGTATTAATCTTTAATCGTTTGGTTAGCGTGCTCTTTCTTTCATTAGATTCGCAATAAACATACTACCTGCATTATTGATTATATGATGTTTTATTTGGCTTTAATGTTTTGTGTGTAGGCATTGATACCTCTTAATTATCATGCCTTGTCGACGCGGCTCACACAATTACTTCATTAAAATCTTTGCATAGTTAATGTAAGCCCTAATGGGATAAGTAGTTTAACAAAGTATCAATAAGCAAAGATTAATATGGATTTCTAGTTAGTCGTGACAGGACTTTTACAAGAGATCAAGGTAATTTAGTACGCTACATAACAAGCAGCCATATAGTAAGTACCTATTTAGTACACATCATATATAACTAAATGATTAGCGAACGTATCTTCCTTACTATCGGCTTGACCTCTTATTTCTATCTGTTTTCTATCTATGTACGTGCGTGTCTTGTTGTCTTTACCTTTTATTAGTTTTACTTAATCTAAACATTGTTTCAGTCTAACAAGCTGAAAACCCCCCTTGCGTTAGATTAGGTTTAATTAGACTAACTTTAGAATTATACTACTGATAGATATTTAAGTGTTAACCTTCCACTCTTAGTGATCGACATTTTACTTACCAACTAGACTACATTGATCGGGTATACTGCTCATTAGTGTTTGTTATAGGTTAAGTCGGCTAAATATAAATATTAAAACTTGAATTCACAAATAGACCTATACTAAACGACACATCAGTAAGTCATTAGACATGGAAAACAACATGGTTTATAACTACTTAACTTGAGAAAATCTAACTTTTACGTCAAAATCAGTTTTTATAAATCTCAGCAGTAAATTGCCCTTGTTTTGCGTTTCTGGGCTAAAATTACCTAAAGTTAATGTAAAACATCATTCTGGATAACTTTTGTGTTTTATACTTTTGATGATTCAGACCAGAAGGGCCTAAAAACATGATTTAAATTCGGATCAGAACCATTTTTACAAAATGTCAAGTTTCATTTAGAAATCTATAACTAACCATATCTTTTAATCTACAAGTCCATTTTATATGATTCCGAAGGCTAGGTTTTTGTTTTGAGTTTCTCTATTACATAATGTTATTCAAGGTCTTGTATTTATATTTTTGGTGACAATAACTAGTATAACACACTTGATTTACTAGTTTACTAATATAAACTTTCACATGAAATCATAAGCAAGTTTATGTTGGAAATGTATATATTTATAAATACGTAAATGTCCGGATTCGAACTCGTGACCACGGGATTGCACGCATTAGCGAATGAGAATTAAAGTTAATAACTAATGTTAATGATTACGATTAATTATTACATATAAAGTCCGTCTAACGATCGTTAAGTATTTAACGGAAATAACTAACGACCGTTAAATGTAAAAGAAGAGAATATATGGTGAATATCATAAAAATAGAAAAGATTCGGGTTCCTTTTTTCTCTCCTCTATGTGGCCGCCAAAGGGATTTTCCAAGCCCAAACCTTAACTTTTCTTACAAGCTATTCATTCACTATATATACAAAGGCAAGGGTTAATGTCTTTCATAACTTTTATGCATTGAATTAACCCTAGATCTCTCCTCTCCTCTCTCTTGCATTCTCAACCAAAACCCCCTCCAAAATGGTTTTGGTTTTGTTTTTCACTAAACAAAGGATTGTGTTAGATCTAGCAATCGCTTTGATTCGCGGTTAATTCGTGTGTACAAAACTGTGGTAGTAAGACATTATTCTTACACCAATTGGTTTGAGTTATAAAATGGTAAGGGACAACTCTTTAAACCACTTCACATCCATTGAAGAGATCTAACCTAATTGAAAGAGGTACGTTACGCATTTATATTCAGTTAGTTAATTACTTTTATGATTCTAAGTCTTCCGGTGTGTACTCTGTGATGTCTATATGGTTTTATTTGTTATCATATATCTTAAACTCAACAGTGGTATCAGAGCCAAGTTTAACAAGTAAATAATTACTGAAACACATAAAACAAATAAATTGATTGTGTTATTAATTGTATGTGTAGATCTAGGGTTTGCAAAACCTAAACCCTAATTTTTTTGGGGGGCGTAATTTTTGTGCCCTAATTAGGGTTTTGTAAACTTTTATTTTAATTGGATTAGAAACCCTAGGTTGCGTGCAATTTTATGTGTATTAAATTTCATAACTCTTGTTTAATTGCATTAATTACATGCATGTTTTGTCATAGATGCATGTTTTGTCATGCATGTTTTGTCATAGATCTGCTTTTATTGTATGTTTTACTTGGTTAAGTGATATACACTAAATTTTTGATATATCTAAAATTGGGGAAGACCTCAATCATTAATATTAAATCAATTATATGCTATGTGGTATATGTTTTAATTTTGACTTACGCAATCGATGAATCGATGCATGTGGCTCATCTTGTACATTGCTGAAAATGGGTGAGAGTCTTAATTAGACATATACATACTGATAGATCTAGAATTGATTATTAATAGGTTTTATCAAAAGGTTTGCATGTGGCTATTTGATATGCATGACTATTTATTATGTTATGTATTCATTGTTTATATGTTTATTTTTTAAATACTTGCTTGTTTGTTATGTGTAACAAGGGTATTTTTTAAAAGAAAAATAAACTGACCTAAACAATGGTGAAACATGTATTTTAAGCATAGTAATCGTAATCGTTTAATTGATTGATTTTTTGCACAAAATAGTTAGAATGGCTCACCTATTAATGACAAACTGTATGATGGGTATAAGGTTGGTACGCATTAAATTGTGACCTTAAAGATGAGGGTATGTAATATGTTTCGCGCTGACCTAATTCTCCGCTCGTTTGTGCGTCTTAATGCAGCTATCAAGTATTCCTATATATGTGCATAAAATCTTAAGTGTGAATTTACTTTAAATTCTACGCGCCACTTTTTTGGTAATTATCCGAACAACTTGAGTCTTATGACTCATGCAACAGTAGGATATAGTGGTAATTAAAGGTAATTTTTTTATTGGTTAACCAATACCTCGATTAAAGTTTGATGATGAACAGTTTAAACATTAAAACAAGGATATAAATGTTTTAATAAAAACTTATGCTATGAAGATGAATGCATGACATCTTTGTACATATTTGATTTGACATCAAAATTATTACCCTTAATTTAAGTTGTATGCCATCCAATGAAATGAAAACACCTGAGATTACCTTTTAATTGCGTGAGAACGTGATTTAGATCGTAATCAAAGGGTAAAATGTCTACGTGACGTGATAACGGGCATGGATGATTTGTTTCTTAAGTTGGACAACTCAAGGCATAAGATGGGATAAAACATGTTTACATGGCAATTGAAATTGGCTATATGTAAATCCCATAAATCTAGGAATTGCAATTGAAATTAGCAATTGAGCAAAAGCTCTACCATGTTGTATA
>CM040241.1:149001381-149095462 GCA_022545495.1 Chrysanthemum lavandulifolium | reverse complement strand
TATCGCTAAAACTCTATGCTTAGTGACCATGTGAGCGGTTTGAATGGTATTCCTTGTACGTACAACTTATTTTCAAGCTTTTTTCAAGGTTTTAGATTAGAAAATCATTCAACATTTTGATTCCTTAGCACCGAATTCTTGCTTAAGCATTTTAACATTTTCTTGAAGTTCTTGTTTTTGCTTAGCGCTTTAGAAAGTTTTTCTTGTAAGGAGTTTAACTCTTGTTTTAATACTTCTTCTCTAAACCTACTTTTCAAATAGTTGTGCGATTTGGTCATCCATTTCCTGCTCACGGTGGTTAATTCAAACTTAGCTCGTTGTTCATAAATAGCAACACGTTCTTTATAAGCATTAAGTTTAGAAATAACAGAATCATCACCATAACCTCTTGCTTGTTCTTTTGCTCATCAACTTCATCGTATATTTTTCTTTGTCTTTGAATTGGAGACTTTAGCACCATAACCTTCCCATCTGGTTTGTGCGATAGTGGCTTGATTGTATGGATTGGATGCGATGATTATGACGAGATTGTTGTTGGTGTGTCTTAGCATTTGCCTCGAAGAGAGTTCATGTTTTGACTAATCGGAGAGCCAGTTGATTAATGAAGTTTCTTGACCACGTGTGCATCCTTCCCTATTCGATTTGCAAAGATAACGCCGACTCCACCTTTGTTTGAACATAGGATCAAGAATGAGTTTGTGATTACCATTACCCATGGGTATGACTTGATGAGGCTTTGGTTGTGATTCAAGATGTTTGAGTATGACTTGTGAGGCGGTTGAATCATTTGATGAGCTTGTCTCTCCTCGGTTGGTTTTGAATTGATTAAGAATCCTTTTTCAAACATAGCATATCTCTCATTCTCAAGGAGGAAGGCATAGAAATGCTTATAGTTTGTATTCTTCAATCCTTTGGTTAGCTTTACAGAGGTGACAAACTTGTGCCATTCGGGTTCATGTTGTTCACAAACTTTGAGTTCGGTGAATGTTTGGCATAGTCATTCGATGTTCCTCATATCATTAACAAGCTTGTGGAATTTCACATAGTACTCATAGACACTCTCATCCGGTTTCATCTTGGCGTGTTCAAATTCATCATAGAGTTGTGATTCTCTGTCTTCCATAGTTAATTCGTAACACGAGAGAAGCATCTTGACATTATCCCACACCGCCTTGGCTTCGTGTTGTGATTGATCGACTTGTAGATATCTTTTGGAAGACCTTGAAGTACAATGTTAGAAGCCACGATATCGACATCGAATCTCTTTTTCTCCTTATCATCGAGCTCATCATATGTCTTTGGTCCATCAATTCCATAGATCATTGTTCCATCATCATTTGTATCAATTAAGTCTCTAGTAGTCTCAACCCGATACGGTCCTTCATCAATGGATTTGAGAATGTTGACTCCATTTTCCTTTCCAAGACAAGACAATCGATTCGTTGAGCCCAAGAGTCGTAGTCGGTTACATCAAGCATGGGTGGGCGAGTATATGAACCACCGCTTGAACATCCTCGGCAAAGGGAGATGATTGTAGGAGCGTTGGTAGACATGATGAGAGATTAAGCGGGATTTTATAACTCTATGATTAAACCGGAAATAGATTCTTTCACGGATTTTACTAAATCAAGAGAAACCGTATTACATGCATGTATTCACCAAGTCGCTAAGAAAACCTGAACCAAGTCGCTAAGCACCAAGTCGCTAGTAAAATTTTGACAGCAAGTCGCTAAGCACCAAGTCGCTAAGTTGTCAAGTCGCTAAAGAACAACTCGCTAAGCACCAAATCGCTAGCAAAATTTTGACAGCAAGTCGCTAAGCACCAAGTCGCTAAGTTGTCAAGTCGCTAAAGAGCAACTCGCTAAGCACCAACTCGCTAACAAACTTAAGTACAAGTCGCTAACTTTCACCAAGTCGCTACCCGTAGTGGAGACTCCACTAAGTGTACTGTTTGACGGCTTGTCTCAATATACAAGTCGCTAGCTCAACTCGCTAAGGCCTTCAACTACAACTCGCTATCAAATTACAAAGCAAGTCGCTACCAAGAAAACTTGTCCGTGGCTTAAGTCGCTAGCAAGACAAACACATAAACATCACTTTTCAATCCAAAAACAACCCAACTACGATGATTCAAGCTTAACAAATCAACACCCAAGCACATACAATGATTCTAAACACAAAACTACACTCAAGTTTCAAACTTTAACAGTAGAAATGATTCAAATGATTCAAAAACCACTAAACTTTTTCAAACTCTAAAACCACCTAAAAGTCACTAGAAATCCAAAGATATGTAAGAGATGATCAAACCTTGGCTCTTGATACCATTTGTAACATATTGGATTTCACATACACATCAAACCAAACACAAAGTAGGCGTACAAAGAGTTCTAGAGAGAGAAAGTTAGAGGTTTAGGGAACTTTAGTGAGAGAAAGAAAAGTCTTATTATGAGCTCCAACTCTCTACCTTGGAAGGTAGAGAGTATTTATAGTCTTTACATAAATCGCCACCTATCGGGCTGTGGATCAGGCATACAGTGGGTAAAGACCCGTCCGTCCTCCATGGTGTTACTTAAACTAAATACTAGTTAACTTATAATAATCTATGACTATGAGCTTTCTAATGATTGCATATACTTGAGGTGACCGACTCTTTAATAAATGGATTTACTAAATCCTAACAACAACCAAATCGAATGAATGAATGTTTGATTGTTTAATCAATCCCCAACCTAACCTAGAGAATCGATTCTAATAGAAAGGATATACAGAAGAAGACCCTCAACACAATCAAAATAGTGGATTAGGTTCTTGTGATTCTTTCCTTGCGGAGAAGGTGTTCTTTCAAAGATGATAAGAGAGATAGATTAAGAAAACAAGATTATAGAATTAAAGGGTAGTGAGAAAAGAAATTAGAGAGAAATAATGAATATAAAAGGGTGAGGAATACAAGTGCCAAGGTGGGGTATTTATAGGCCAAGAACCCCAAGTGATGAAAAATCACTATGAAGCTGAAGCGTTGGCCTCGTGCTGGAGCGCGACCAGCGCGCCAGTATCCTGTAGGGATTTTCCTTAAGACTTTTTCCTTTAACTACCCGACCTTGCTAAACCACCAATTGTACTTCACACTTTGACCTTTCCATTATTTGTACTCAAGGTCAACCAACTCAAATAGGCATTTGATAAAAAAATATTTGTGAAGTGTTTCAAAGAATGTTTTGGGTAGTTAACCAATTATCAAGAAGGAAAGAGAGAAGGGATAATTGAACATGGGTATTTTGGGTATTCCTTACATGGCATAGATAGAGAAAAAAAATATGCCATAGAATATTCCTTTTTTGGAAAGGAAGTGTGGATGTTGTGTTAGAGAAAGAGGGGGAAGATTTTAATTTGAAATTCAAATTGTGTGAAAGAGGGAAGGACTTAACCATGATTAGATTAGATGAGTTAGCATCGTTGAGTGTGAGTTGGCATGGATGTGATGGGGAGCCTTAGGTGAGATTCAAATTCAAACTAATACCTCATGTGATGAATTGGAGAGATGAGTTGTATAAATGTGATAGTGATGTGATGGGAGCCTAAGGGTTGGATTCAAATTTGAAATTTGAATGTTGAGAGAGTGTGAGTTGGCAAATTGTGTAAGGGAAGGAAGGTTGTGTGTGTGTGAGAGAGATTTGAATTTGAATTGTAGAGAGAATGAATGTGAGTGAGAATGAGAAGTGTGTGAGGGAAGCTTTGAGAGTATGTGTGTGAGAATTCAAATTCAAATATGGAAGATGAAGAGAATGTGGTGATGTATTTGAATTATGTTGGTTAAGAGAGAATGTGGTGAAAAATATGTTGATGTGGAGAATTTGGGAATGTTGGGGGACAAGAAGTACAATCAAGTACAATGGGTGTAAGAGAATATTAAGAGAATGTTGGGGATAAGATTTTGAAGGATTTTGAAATGGTTTAAAGATTTATTTAGAGAAGGTGTTAATCAAAAGAAGGATTAGACAATGATGATTAAGGGAAGTGTTTTGGAGATAAAAATCAAAGGATAATCATAAGTTCAAATAACCCATAGTCAAGTATTCATAATTCGTGATTAACTACCACTTGACGTAACTAATAAACATCTTGATGCAAACAAGCTAAGTGTTTTGCATCATAGTAAAGCATATCACATAACGGGAAAGAAGTTACGCAAATGGACCTTTGAATTTGTTTGACAAATAAGGGATTAAATTCGTTTTGTGATTAGAGAATACGTAAACACGGATTATAGTCATATTAATTAGAGGTGGCAATCACAACCCATTTAGAGACAAATGGGTTGCTATGGGTCAAAAATAAGAACTTATGGGTTGGATTGGGTTACCCCATTGGAAAAGAACAGGTCAAATGGGTTAACAATTGGACTTATATGAACCAACAAATCGGTCGAATGGGTCAACAAATGGGTAGAATGGGTCACTTAAGGGTCGGATGATAACTCAACCACTATTAGATTTCGTGTTTTTTATGTTTTATAGGTTTTTAAATTTTTTTCGTCAGTTTTAACATTTTCATCCGTTTTTTTGCGTTTTCGTCATTTTTTTACGTTTTCGTCCGTTTTTGCGCGTATTCGTATGAGTTTTTTACGTTTTTGTCTTTTTTTACTTTTTCCTCCGTTTTCTTAAGTTTTTACCCGTTTTTTTTATTTTCATCCATTTTTGCGCGTTTTCGTCCATTTTTTACGTTTTTGCTTTTTTTTTTACATTTTCATCTGTTTTTTCAATTTCGTAAGAAAAAGCGCAAAAATGGATGAAAATAAAAATAAACGGGTAAAAACTTAAGAAAACGGAGGGAAAAGTAAAAAAAGACAAAAACGTAAAAAACCCATACGAATACGCGCAAAAATGGATGAATACGTAAAAAACGGACGAAAACGCGAAAAAACAAACGAAAACGTAAAAAAACAGACGAAAACGCGCAAGAAAGGATCAAACGAAAACAGACGCAAACGTAAAAAAACAGATGAAACATTAAAAAAAAAGGGGATGAAAACCCGCAAAACCAGATGTAAATGTAAAAAATCTGACGAAAGCGTAAAAAAACAGACGTAAACGCCCAAAAATGGATGGAAACCTAAAAAAGGACGAAAACGCGCAAAAAAGGACAAAAACGTAAAAAAGAGACGAAAACGTAAAAAACGCGCAAAAACAGATGAAAACGTAAAAAACAGATGAAAACGTATAAAACGCGCAAAAATAGATGAAAACGTAAAAAACGTAAAAAATGGACGAAAAAGCGGATGAAAACATAAAAAAACGGACGAAAACATGAAAAAGCGTAAAAACGGATTAAAAATACAGATCAAAACGTAAAAAAATGGACGAAAACGCGTAAAAACGGATTAAACGTAAAAAACGGATAAAAACGTAAAAAAACAGAAGAAAACGTAAAAAATGGACGAACGAAAGCGTAAAAGACGTACAAAATGTAAAAATTACACGAAACGCAAAAACAAACGAAACGCTAAAAACCGACGAAATCGTAAAAAAAGACTAAAACGCAAAAAACAGAAAACGTAAAAAATGTAAGAAAACGCACAAAAATGAACTAAAACGTAAAAGACAGACGAGAATGTACAAAAAATACACGAAAACATGCAAAAAAACAGACTAAAACGCTAAAAAATGAACGAAAACGTAAAAAAACGGACGAAAACGCGCAAAAACGGACGAAAAAGTAAAAAAACAGACTTAAACGTAAAAGAACAGACGAAAATGTAAGGAAACGGTGGAAAACATAAAAAAACGGACGAAAACGTTTAAAACTGGGGAAAATGTAAAAAAAGGGACGAAAACGTAAGAAAGCAGACGAAAACGCCCAAAAATGGACGAAAACGTAAAGTAACTTACTAAAACGTAAAAAATGGAAGATAACGTAAAAAAAAGATGAAAACGTAAAAAAACTGATTAAAACATAAAAAACAGACGAAACATACTATTGTAGCATGATTACAGGTGGAAATGTAACAAGCCGACCCGACCCAACCCGTTTGACCCATTCAACCCATTCTTATAGTATGACCCATTTGACCCATGACCCGTTTGACCCGTTACTCATTTGACACATGACCCAAACCGACCCGACCCTCCCATTTGCCACCTCTAATATTAAATTATTAATACTTTCACTTGATGTTATGTAAAAGATATGAGTCTCTTAGATTTAGAAACACCTTGGCTAGAGGTGTTTGATAAAATACTTGAGTTGGCATTTTGTCAAAAGCAAGAGGTTGTGATTTTGAGTCCCTCTAAGTCTAAAACATGTTTTGAGTGTTCCTAATGACTCTATTATCATATACATATCTTTCATTAAAGATCCACATTTATTGGGTAAGGGGAAAGCCAACTTTCAAAAATCGAAACGAAAAATAGTCCCGAGGCTGGCGCGCTAGACCCAGTTATAGATCGTTTTGGTTTTAGGATAACGTTTATGATTTTATATGTTGCAAAAGTTTATTTGTCATCATTAAAACATAAATGAGACCTAATCAATGTTGTCCCAACATGATCGTTATATTTTTAAATGCTATTTGCAGTTTATAATCTTAATTAGTACTATGTTTTATTGTTTGTAACAAGGTTTCTTTGCTGAAGTACGATATGTGTTGGCTTTGTGGTTAGGGTTTGTGTTCTTTTAGTTAACGTGTCATTAGTTACAAACTGTTTAGTTTCCCATATACTTTGTGGGTTGTTTTTGCAAATATAATTTTGGTGGTTGGCGGTGATGATTCTATTGGCTGGTCCGTCTTAATTTTGGCATGGCACAAACTGCCACATGTAAAATGAAGTGGTGTTTTGTTGCCAAATAGTGTTTGAGCCGACGCATAAATTGCAGGACGTTTGTAACAGGAGACATTGGACAAAAACCTGCTTACAAATTTGAAAAGTGCATTTAGATATTGCCATAAAGTAGAATACTTGCAGGTTACAACATTCTTTAGTCTTATTGTTTCGGTTTCACTTGAAGATTATCAATGATCTAGGACCCGTTCGCGATAGAAGACACACATCAACAATATAATGACACAAGGAAAAAGGTGTAGAATACAGGGAAATTTGAATGATGCAATGTACTTGACATTGTGTGCTTTGCAAAAACCAAACGAGAATCGTGTGCTGAATAAACCGTAAGCGAAAGAGGAAAAGGTTCGTCTGTTTAGTTAGATGAAGTGTACAAAATAGCTTTGCTGATGTTGAAGGTGAATAAGATTTCTTCATTCTTATTATAACATATTTTCTCCAGTTTAATATATACCTATAGAATATGCTCTTACAATTGTTGACTGATTTTTTTCTCATAATTTATTTGGTTCAGGAATGTCGCCTTCTTATTATTTGGAATCAGAAAATTGTCCGACTCAAATATGGCTAGCCGCTAGTGTAGCCGCCGTTTTCAAGCCAAGCCAAAACCTCTCTTCTTCCCTTCTGTTAATATAAATAAGCCGTAAAAACGTTTATTTATATTTTACGATCTTCTAATGTTTTGTCGATAACAAACGTAAAATCATTTTAACGAAACGAATAAAATACGTAAATAGTTTGAGCCAATAGTTTTCTAACACACTTACGTTTTCACATAAAACACTAAAATAAGTATAAGTTATTTTATGATTTAGTAATATATATGTACAACAACTAGTGTTTACATATTGGGCAAAATATATACACAACTAGTATATATTATATAAATGGGTAAAAACTACAACCCATGGAAAATATCCATAACCCATGGTATTGACCCATACCCATTTGACTAGGTACATTGCACTCATGAGATACATTATATCTAATAAGAAACCCATGGATCAACCCATAACCAAAATACCCATGGGCAAAGAGGAGCGTCCCACGGATCCCTAAGATTACACTAGACGGATCCCTTGTGGGAGGGATCCGTGGGATCCGGGGAACAGTAAGCATTTCTCCTCTATAAATAGTGAGCCATTTCTTCCTTTTGGGTTGCCACTCTCACACATACTTTTCCCAAGTATTGTAACTCTCTAACCACTGATCCTAAAGGATCTTTCTATGTAGTTTGTCTTTTGTTTTTGTGTGATTCTCTAGGTTCCTCTTAAAGGCGAGATCACCATTTCTTGAAGTCAAGCAAGCTCAAGTCCATGAGTTGCCATGCTTCGTCATTAACAAGACAACTGAGGTTCTCTTGTTGATAGTTCTTTCTTCCTCCATAGATGTGTTGTGTTGAAGGCATTAGTGAAGGATGCCGAAAGAGTCAAGACGAAAGCATTAGTGAAAGGTGCTTAACGTCCGTGACAAAAGCATTAGTGAAGAATGCTAAAGGTGTCAAGACGAAGGCATTAGTGAAAGGTGCCAAGCGTTGTGTCAAAGGCATTAGTGAAGGATGCCTAGGAATCAAATCAAGTGGCATTAGGGAAGAATGCCTAGGTCGTATAATCGAAGAGGTGCATCGTTATACATATAGTATTAGTTTATTTCCAAGGATGGTGATATCCTTGATGGTGTTGTAATAAGGAGTGGATCTCCTTGGGATTAGGTGTTGTGTTGTGTTGGGTAGTAGTTCCTCCATTGTAATGGAACTAGGTACTTAGCCTAGTACCTAATAAAGGGTAGGCGACGTTGTGATAGATGTGGTTCACCTTGGTGTGAAAGAACCCGGTGGTTAGCCTAGTACCGGAAAAGGAGTAGGCAACGTTGTGAAGGCTTCTCCGCCATAAGGAGTTGGTGTCGTGTAGTGATTACGAACTCTCGAGTAGGTGACTCGGGGAGTGGAGTAGGGTGATGGATATTGGATTTCACTTACATATCATACCATTAACACAATGAGCATATAGATGATTTTAGAGAGAGAGAAAGTGGGATATTCTAGTGAGAGAAACTTGTAGAATATTAGATTACCAAAGAACATCCAACCCTCTACCTTGCAAGGTAGAGGGTATTTATAGGTTACAAACTAAGCGACCTCCGACGGCTGTGGATCGGGGATACGGTGGGTAAAGACCGTCCTTCCTCCACGGTGTTGCACTAAATTATTTTACGCTCTTGACTAACTAATTAACTACATAAATACGTAAATAACGACAAGTCTACGAGCTAACTTATGCTAGATAATAGTTGGGGTGACCGACTCTTCAATCTTGGAATTTTCTAATTCCTAACAATCTCCCCAAGGAGGTCACCCCATGTTTTACATTTCAAATACTAGCATTCTATTCTTGACTTTGTTCTTGAGCTCGTAGACTTTAATACTTCAACTTCGCACTCTTTGTGCATAAGTAGTGCAACTTCAAAGTCTGCATAGACTTGTACTTTAAAGTGGAGGTCATTCATGATCCATGAGATAATAATTATGAGCCATCTTTTGAGATCTTCAGCTATGAAACACATCTCTGAGATATCCTTTGTGGTGTTGGTATTATGTGATGTTGTGACTTTCGGACCGACATGCTCACATTCTTGATCATGATATCTTCTTATCAGAGTAACGGAAGCTTTCGTTGATTCATGATATTGGCAGCAGCGTAGCAGAAGCATGGAGTGTAAATATCAGAGTCATTGATGCACTTATCATGAATTCTTTTTGAGATGAATATGTAGTGTGAGCATGCGGCTATGGAATGACTGCTTCATTCTGATCAGCTGCAAACGTGGGATGTACCGCATAAAGCAGTTAGCAATAAATCGCACGAAAGTGTCTTTGATCACTTCGTTGAATTGAGGTACACGCCCACGGTTCCCGTTGATCGATACATGTCTTGCCTGTGATCGGTATAATTCAAGAATTTCCTTGACGGGGTTTCATAATTGCTCTAGCTGTTCTCAAACCGAACATCTCAAAGAAGACAACACGGAGTGAGTGAACCAAATAATTTTAAGTCCACCGATTGATGAAAAGAGATTTGAAAAACAATCGTGTATTGCTCAATAGAAATTGTTTTGCAATACAATGAAGGTTTTATTGAAAATCAATTATCAATCATAAAAACACCTTTTGGTTTGAAAAATGAGTACACGGTCGATGTGCTAAAGAAAAGAGTTGTTAAGCACAAAGACCGGTTTTTCAAAGGTATCCGTCAATCCATATCTCGAACGAATTGATTCAAGAGATTGAATCGCCCCATTGTTTCGCTCGGTTGTCACATGGTTGATCTATATAATAGATCTCACATGCCACCTACCGTGAGCTTGTTTGATGTTGGTTCCGAGGCTTTCCATCTTCATTGTGAATATGTAAACACATCACTCGGATGTTCGCAATACCACAAGGATAATGCGTGGGACTCAAGATATAATCTCTCTTCCACAATGTGTGAAACATAGAGTCTTCATTGAAGGTGTCCTAATGAGATTTATAGATGATCTCGTGGCTCTAGACTCAATTTTGTGCATATTTGGATCTGTCTCGGAGACTAGGGAGAGGTCTCCTTCTTCAATATCAACAATCTCTAAGAGAAAGTCGATAGATAATGTAGGTTCCTCGTGAGAATGAAACAAGTCCTTTTAAGAGGAACTTGAGTGGTTTGGAAAGTTGAAGTGCGGTCGTCCTTTGGGTCCATGACGTCTTGTCTTCAATACCGATGTTACCATCGAGCATATGAATTGAACCGGTTTCGCTCTAAGGTTGAATACATGGAGGGCTATTTGTTTTCACCCTTTTCTCATTCATTTCTTTTAATTCTTCAACCCCTTCAAGCTTACCGAGACTTCATAACTAGAACCTTGTTGGGTTTATTCCAATACTAGCTTAGTCTCGATCGCACTCTTCCCATTCCTCATTTTTCTCCTTTTATCATCATACCTAAGAACTCCACACTAACTAGTGGATAGTCCTGGTAGATCCCTCCGATTCAGCGGATCATGGGAACAAAACCTAACCTTATCATCCTTATATCACCGTACATAAAGTAAAGTTGGTCGGTCTATTTGGTATTGTTCATCTGCCGTTGGAACCAATTGAAAACCATTTGAAAATCAATTCAGATACTTATGATATATTATCAAAGCATTTTGTACCTGACATTGTTTTTGATATTTTTAGAACGAGAACTCCCCCTCAACATGTGCATCAAGTGTTTGAAATCGTTTTGCACACGGAGGCAAGAGGAAGAAATTACTTCTTTGATTACCATTTTCTAAAAGATATCACCATCACTTCCTTGATCAAATCAAGTAGATAAAGCATTTCGGGGAAGGATGAGGTTTTCATGATATTACTCCCCCTCAATATGTGCTTCTAGGTTTGAAAAGAGTTTTGCACATACTAGAGGGAACCTTTTATATTGGAGTGCAGGCATGATCACCAAGCGATAAGAAGCCATTTAACATACAATCAAGGTACCTAAGAAAATTTGAAAAAATTGTGTACCCTCAAGTATTGAATTTGTTAAAAAAATGCTCCCCCTTAATATATGCTTCGAGATTCAAAATTTTTTTTATGCACATATTAGAGAGCAGTATGCACAAAGCTGGTCATCTTTTAATCACCTTTCATATTTATATCACATTTTCTCCCCCGATCAAAAATTTTAAATCCTTTGAGATTTTGGATCTCAAGTGATTTAAATATGTATGAGATAAAATATTTGTAGGAGAAAAATGTGTCCGGTTTTATATGATCGAAGTGGACAACACAGATGTTTCCTTTTACAAGAGGAAACCACAAGACAAATCCTAGCACTATTACATGTATTACAGCTTGTTCACATTTAGTACACCACATATTACACATATTAAAAACACAACATAAGTCGCTTCCGAAGGTGTTTTCATTCGATCCTCAAGAAGTTTGTAGTGACCATCCCAAGCCTTCCACCAACAAAACTTTCAAGGCTGCAGAAGATCCTTCGTGTCTTGAGTCTTCGTCGATTGCGACAATGAAGTGTTCACACCTCTTCAGGTCATCATCAGTCCAAAAGGTAGTCTTAACCCAAGATTTCATATCAATTTTGACTTCTTTCACTCTGGTGTCAAGTTCTTCTTCGACCAATTTGAGCGTACCGTCACTAAACTTGTAGAGCTCACATAGACGCATAAGCATACGAGAACCATATCTGTCGGTGAAGATGACGGCTCTAGGTGTGTCAAGGACTTTGTATTCGCGATGAAATTCATGCCCGTTGCATTCCATTGTGGACTTGTAAGGTTGATCTGGTTTGGTAGCTTTCTATGCCAAGTGAAAGTCCTCAACTCATTTTCGAATGACTAATCCCCTTATCCAAAGAGTGACAGTGCAGAGAGGGCCTTTTCTCACGGACGGTAAATGCTCAAGGTGTCCTTGAAGATTCAAGAGATAGAGACCTTGAAATCATTTGGCGTAAGATGTTTGAAGTCGTTTTCTTCAATAGTATACTCTTTGAGGTCCGCTCTTTTAAGGACTATCTTCTTCAAATACTCATATCCATAGATAGGAAGATCTCTACTCGAACAACACTTAAGATTTGCGCTTTGATCGACATCATTGCGTCTTTTATCGCACCATGTCTTTCGATGTAGAACTTCTTCTTTTGAACCACCAAAGAGAAATACCGTAAGCGGCAATATCATACTTTTGTTCTTCATCGCCCCGAATTGATCGGGAACCATAGAGTCGACTGGGATGGTCCATGTGGGTTACGGAGAAGGAGGTCTATCTTCCACAATGCGACTTTGAATTGTGTCTCTTGAAGGTGCTACTACGGATGTCTTTGGTGCGATTCTAGCCATGTAAGTATCAAACCAATCTTCGATGGCTTAGGAATATGCTTTGTTGATGCATCATCTTCATCCGGTTCGAGAATCAGCCATGACATGCGACTCTTCGTTAATCATTTGATCATCATGAATAGAGGTGGATGTGATGTGAACCTTGAATCAACCGTCGTCAAGCAGCAGATTTCTTCTTAGTACTGTTCTTTTATAGGACCCGATCGATTGGAAGGTTTTGGCGGTGATGATGGTGGTTGTGGTGGAGGTGTGTAGGTTGTCGTAGAAGGATCACCACTCGAAGTTCAGCGCCCCGTTGGTGGTGGAGGTGGAGGAGGATCTTCTGGTCCTTCATCAATGATTCCATCACAATTGTTCTCCTTTTCTTTTAGCTTCTTTTCCCGATGTCAATCATATACTGCTCATAATTGTCGAACTTAATGGATTCTTCAAGTGCCTCATAGAGTTTCTTGTGAACCTCATGCTTGTCCTCTTGACATCATACATCTTTTCAAACAGAGTTGCTCTCATATCGGTGATAGGTAGGTCCTTGAATCGTCTAAGAAGTGGAGCCTCCATAGCCCATTCCACAAAGATCCTTGACTTCTCCTTCAATAGCGGCGGAACCCCTTCATTGAAGTTGAGGTGCTCCAATCTATAGACACGATCCACAAGGAATCAACAGATTTAGGAAGTTGCCTTTCGAGCTTCTATCCTTTTACGCCTTTGTCCGAGAGTTGATCGAGGTAAGGATCTGTGGTGGTGAAGTCGGTGGAGCATCCACATCAAGCTGTAATAGCGAGTTCGGGGGTTGGTGACGATGTTGGTGGTGTTTGTATAGTTGATTGAGTTGGTATGGGAGGTGGAAGTGCGGTTGATAATGAAGATCTCGACATCGGAGGAATGGTTGGCGTATCTTCTTCAATGTTGACGGTATACATGGATTGTGCGAGATCTAAGGGTTTGTCATTAATGTATTGATCTCCAAAAGAGAAATCAGACGAGATCCTTAAGTGAGGATAGAGAGTTAGTAGACGATTTGGTTCATCCATCTTCAAGGTCTCATCGGATCTTGTCTCAAGGTTCTCCTGCGAGCCTTTGTGCAACAGAGTGTCAACATTCAAGCAGATTGAGTCTCACTAAGAGTAAGAGTTTCTTTAAGCGTTTGGGCACTTTGTCCACTCCCGATTGTTCATTAGCATGAGATGATTCGATCTTCTCTTGACTCATATTGATTGGTGGTGCTTGATGGAGATGATGAGATCGTTAAAAGCATGTGAGTCGCTTGTTCGGTTCAACACTCACAATCCTTTTCCTTTGTCATGTGTTATTGGGTTGGTTGTCGTGGTAGTTGATCGGGCTCTCTTAACACAACTCCACCCACTGGTGCTTTCACATTTAGACTTTCAAGGCTTTCTTTGGATTCCAAGTTGTAGATTAGCATCATCTTCATCATCAACCTTGTAATATTCCTTGATACCTCGAGATTTTCACCAATTTCCTTTTCCACTTTCTTCCTTTTTACTTTACGCTTCTTGGATGCGGTGTCATTGTGGTGACCTTTCAAGTCTCTTTTTAGGAAGAGGGCATAGGATGCTTGTGAGGTGGCGTGGACTTGGGAGCATTGGGTTGTGGAGGAGAAGGTGTGACATCGCAGAGGAACGGTAGCTCTTTTCTTGTATTGTTTGAAGTAGTCCTTCTTCTTGATATCTTCTCGTGAGAAGACAATCGAAATTGGCAATCCAAATATTTCTTTATCCATACCTCTAGGAACATATTTCGGGTTTCCTAAAACATATTCATCTTACGCATTATGCGAGTTGATTCACTCCTAGGATTGAAGTTGTGAGTTTGTTGCAAATCTTGGATAACAAGCTTAGAAAATCGATCTTTGGGAATCACAAGCTTGTTCTGCTTTCTTTCGTCCTTGAGCTTTGTTCGAAATTAGTTCTATCGATATGAATGTGTGTATTGATAAAGAAAATTCTTCCCAAATACGATCCGAGACATTCACATCAACCCTATTAATAATTCCCATAGGATTTGCGGGATAGGAATTCTCACTTTATCGAACCACGATGTTTTGCGGATAAGCACAAGTTAAGAATAGTTGTAATAGCTCTCGGGTTTGATACATGTGTCCAAAGGATGATGTCGGATGCTCTTGAAATATTGTTCGATAACCCAACCCAATTAGAAAGACAATCGGATCGTCGGCACCGGTGGAGATTCGAGCGAAGGTCGGGGTTACATGGGGTGATTCCAAGAGCCTTGCTCAAAATATCGTAATCAATTGTGAACTCCCTATCATCCAGTTTGCAAGAGTATCGGGCTGTGATTTTGTCCCATTGAACGGTGTTCGTAATTGTTGAATGTAAATGGTGGGAATTGAGCATTGCCTGGTAATAGCTCCAAAGAAGTTTGTGTTTTTGAGGACGTCAATAGAAACTTTGAGTATCGGATTTTGTTGAAGCTTTTGTAGGTCCACATAACAGTTACTTTTTCCAATATCACCCATTGACTCATGGGAAGGATTTCTTCATCTGAGAGAACTTTGGATGATGCCGGAGGGTAACGACTTTTCGTGGTTTGAGCTTGCCATTGATGATCTGAGCAAACATACAATCAACAGTAATGGTTGGGAACGAGTTAGATAATAACTGATAAGTGAGACAACATTGACAGCACCCTTATGACATAGATACATAGAAACAGTAACTCAGAAGGAGTCCCCAAAACACATATAGAGAAAGATAGAGTGGCAAAAGAGAGATATATCAATGAAGTAGAAACCTATAGATGAATTTTCACACGACGAGCTGATAAGGGATTAACAGGCAAAGGAGTGCAAAGCAAAGGGATCATGTCATGAGCCAAGATACAAATGTAGAAGTGATATAACAAATATGCATGTGGCAAAAAGTAACATTTGGTTGTCGTGAGAGAAACCAAGTAATGTTTGCCTAAACAGAGATGTCATAGCAGATTACATAGAGTATGTTGACTTCAACAAGTTGAATCAGGAGATCCTAAGTATTGTGAGAATGAGATCAACTTTAGCAATACACCTTTAAACATTTAAATAACCCTCGACCCTAAGACTAGTTCGCAACATGAAAGTGAACAATGTAGCTAACTTGTAAAGGCAAGTCGCCATCACTAGTACCACAGACAAGTCGCTAATAGTTTAGCTCTTTAAGTCGCTATGCTAATTCGCTAACTTGTAAAGACAAGTCGCCATGAACAGTAACAAGACCAAGTCGTTACAAATCTGTTAACTAAGTCGCTAAGGTTACTAATTCGCTAACTTATGAAGACAAGTCGCCATGAACAGTAACACAACCAAGTCGCTACAAATTTGTTACCTAAGTCGCTAATGTTACTAATTCGCTAACTTGTAAAGACAAGTCGCTGACAACTAACTCGCTACCCAAGTCGCTAGAATATAATAGACTAATATGCCACGGAAACTAAGTCGCTAAGTTGAGTCCTAACTCGCCATTAAGAACATATAGGCTAAGTCGCTATCAAGAACACAGTTAAGTCGCTACCAAGAACATTACCAAAGTCGCTACCAAGAACGCTCATAATTTCTACAAACAAACCACCCAAACCACCAATCATTCATCATCATTACATGAAAACACATTACACCTCAATCACGATACAATATACCAACACTTTGTACACATGCAACATAATAATCAACAAAACAACACGATTTAATGAAACATCAAACCTAGGAGGGAATCAAATACTCACAATACACGAGCTCGCACGGATCTGGTTAAAGTGACAAGTTAGAAATTAAACACAAACGCGTAATAGAGAACGAAAATAGGAGAGATTCGACATACCACTTGTTAAGTCGCTAGGATGAATAATTAGTTTTGACGAGAAGAAGGAGAAACAAAACGAGAGAGAGAAAAAAATTATTTAGAAATAAGAAATGAAAACTTGGTAAGTCGCTAGGGGTGTAGGGCGGGACATTTGCAATATGACACTTTCGGTCCCTGTGGTTTTCGAATGAAGTGAGATAAGTCGCTAGTGCAACACAACTTTCAAATATATGACAAGTTTGGTCCCTATGGTTTTGATGAACGAGTGGTAATTTGCTAACACGGATTATAGACTAAGTTAGATTATCACAATGATCGCCATGAATCAATTAAACATTTAATCAAATAAGCATTTAATGCTAGGCACTTAATACATAGGTACACAATGATAATCACTTGAGCAAGATACGACCACAACCTACAACTGAGAGAAACACCATAACCAGATAGTTACACAGGCAAAACACGACCTCAACTTACAAGCGAGCAAGCATTATAACCAGCACAGAAGCCAATGGCATAGATAGTCAAGAAAAACATATACACAATCTCCCCCTCAATCAATGTCATCAAAGAACATTGATTGACATTAATCAACCCCGTTATAAAACAAGAATATTTCAATTGTTCGAACTTCATCTATGATCCCGTGCCATTATTGAATGACATTTCTAGGACCGTAGATGTTATCGATAACAAGGAATGTATTCTTTATTAGATTGAGAAAAAAAATGATAAAATTGTAAATTTAAAAGAATGACATATATAAAAATTTAAAAGATTGAGAAAACTAATAAAAATTTTCTAATAATTTTTTTTTTTAAGAAAAACTTGATTTATACACAGATATAGAAGAGCGAGTCCTGATTCAAGATGAATAGGAGTCAAAGTAAGAAGTACATCAACTCGGCACGCTATAGCTCCTGAATGAGCTATGTTCATTTCTGATGGGAACCAAGTCATGAAGTTCCTGATTGAGTTGAGCATTGTACCTGAAAAAGACTGAGAGCACATTGTACTTGAAGCACATGTAGACTTGTACATAGAAGGGTTAGTGACATGTTTAATCTCACATTTGGATGCATCACAGTATAACACAGACGTATCATTAATGGGGATCCTATTAGGTTCTACATTCTTGAAGAGTTTACATGTGGGAATCCACTTGAGGCATGATCTAGGAATGTAAGTTCGTTTAAGTCTTGTAAACTTAAAAATCGCTAGTGGGAATCCATTTGAAACCACAGTTAGTTGACCTAAATGAGTGCACAACCTTGTTTTGACAATATGTCCTTTTGTGATCAGAGAATTTCTTAGGGATTGATCACCAAATGATGTTTTGCATGAGAGCTAGTTATACTTATTGCATTTCTGATCTGTGAGAATTGTCCATAAGTCCGAGGTTTGAGATTCATCATATCTGAACTAGGCAATGAAGTGACTGGTTTTGACAAAACGGACATATTGTCAACTTGGGATGTAAGCTTAGATTTCAATGGTTTAGCTCTTTCAGACCTAAAGGCATTAGGTTGTTTAATAACTGTTCGTTTCAAGTGATTCTGAACATTTGACTTTCCCAAAGTTGAAGGTTTTGCAAACTTAGTGTTCATCCTATTTCCAACGAGACTTCCCGAGCTCATTTTTAGGGCAACAATATTGAAGCTCTTATCCCGAATTTGTGCTTTGAGGTCATCAATGTCTTTCATCAAGAGGTTAGATTGATTGACTAACTTAGAGTTTGTTTCCTTAAGGTTCATTCTTAAATGCTCATTTTCTCTTAGAAGGTTGGACACACATAGAGCTAGTTCGAATTTCTAGATTCTAGTGCATCACTCATCCCATGACAATATATTTCTAGGCTTCGAAGAAGTAGTTTGAGAATGCCAATGGTCGAATCTTTGTCCCGAATCGGGATTTTAACCGATTAATTTCAAAAAATTCTCTAAATTCTGGAAGTTCCTGATTAGTACACGGTTTTTTTGCATAAAACATTTCATCCTTTTGTTGTATTTCAATTTGCAATTAGATACAATGTTTTTTAATGTAGGATCATAAATATTTATTGTGTTGATGATTCGGGTGGTCTTGGATGATCAAAATACATGTTTGCCATAGTTAGAGAGTTAGTAGAGAGAGAGAGGGTGTTCTTGCTAGAGGTTTACACAAAGTATGGAATATTAGATTGAAAAGCACCACCCCTTCCATGGATGGAAGGGGTATTTATAGTTACATAAGACACGACCTCCTATCGGCCTGTGGATCAGGTATACAGTGGGTAAAGACCCGTCCTTCCTCCACGGTGTTGCACTAAGCTAAACTACGCTACAAACTAATAAATAAACTACTAAATAACGTAACTAATAACAAGTCTACGAGCTAACTTAAGCTAGATAACATTTGGGGTGACCAACTCTTCACTATGGAATTTTCTAATTCCTAACAATCTCCCCCTAAGGGAGGTCACCCCATGTAACACCCCAACCCGACAAGGGTAAAGATATCACGAATACAGTTTCATATCAGAACTTTAAGTACTATACAAAAACGAAAGTCTTTACGAAATTCTAAAAGAAAACATAAATAACTAAATAACCAAAATAATTCTAAGATCTCTATGGTCAAATCTTGCTCTCGTCTCTACTCTCAACCCGGATCGCCTATCCCAAGAGCTCATCTTGAATGCTTAAAATACCGCCGCAGAAAAGAAAAGTCGGCCGAGCTTACAAAGCCCAAAGGAATGATATAACGAAACAAAACTAAACAAAACATAAATACGAATGAACAAAGAAACGAATAACAAAATCGTAGCGGAATGAGAAAAATGAATCATTGAGGATTCTGCGGAAACACAATTGCACCGAAATCCGAAAAAAAACAATTAGCAATCAAGGACAAACACATAGCATATTGATGACTCCAACGCAAACACACCAAAATAACCAGACACTTAACATATCAAGAAGAAATAGATTACATATAAACCAAACGAAAAGTCTAAGGCTAACGGAAACACTTTCTAGAAAATAAACATGGCATTCAACAAATTAATTAACCTTCACTTAACACAATTAATTCAATATTGCGGCGAATGAAATAGCGTCCAAATCATGGCGCCTCACAAGCAAATAGAAACATATTAGACAACTATAACTAAATAAGCAAAAGACATAGCATAGCAATTATCAAGTTAACGCACTGTGCATCATAAATTTAATCATTTCCCGGATCAAATATTAGCATAAGCGAGAACTTAACATGGCGGGTCAAACATAAGCGGATAAAACACTAACGTATAGGCAAAGTTCACAAAATTAATCGAACAAATTATGCATAACAAACTTATAGAATACTCACTTTCACACTAGCACATACATCTCACCGATCAACGAATTCACATAACGATAAACTAACATGACATCGATGACGAGATATGAATCATATTTAAACATATTAATCATAACCTAGCATAGTAGACGGTAGTCACATACACATGCAAATGCATAAACATATATAATAACGTTAATAGGCCTACCACATAATTATTAACACTTGAACATACCAATCATAATCATAATACTTAACATAGAAATAACAAATAAAGATTTAGTTAACTACCACGAGCCCGTACATATCATATCGTAAACATCATACATATACAAAAATAATCTTAGAAAATAATTTGGAGTAGCTAGCTCCCGAAGTTGTGAAGACGCGTATTAATACCGACATCATTCACCTAAACAAATCATATCGGATAACAGATCGATCTAGGATGCATCCATCGCCCACGACATACTTTAATAATATAATACAAATTGAGCTCATAACGAGATAAGATAAGGGACGTGGCGAACTTCACTCATCGCCCTAGAGTCATGTCGAGGTGCATCATCGACACGGACATGGAACCCCATGACTAGTTATTAGTTGGCTCGGGTGTCAAACTAACTTAGGTCAAACAAAAGTTCAATTATAACATAAGTCTTAATCAAACACATGGTTCAGCAGATAACATATCACTAACTCATATCATAAGGTTCACCTTCAAATATAATAAGGTTCAACAATTTCGCATATCAAAGTCTTCATAAACATAAAGTTCAAATCAAGTATCGCACGATTCAATAAAACATAAGTTTAGATAAGCAACAGATCACAAAATCAGGAAAGGGTTCATAGCAATGGCATTGGAAACCTAATAAGTAAAATGGAAAGACTAACGAAAGAACATCATAAGGAACCTTTACTAAGAAGGTCGAATATATGTACGATAACATAAGTGTCTTAAGGTAAGATGTAATATCCGTACCTTAAAGAAATTGAGAGAAAAGTAACGAATGAACGAATACGAAGATGTAACGTCGCGTCTCCTCCAACGAATCTACACGGATTATGATTTATTTAATATTTATTAGCATCATTAATATTATAACGGATTTATCGCATTAATACTTTTAGAGTTGTCGAATATTCTCATTTTGTTTATTGACGAAATCTCAACATTTTAGGGTATTCCTCATTAATTCACCAACTTCCTATTTAGGTTCTAGGGTTTCCATACTCTTTAAATATTACTAAATACGCATTAAATTCACATATCACTTCTTTTAATGATTTCCCAATTTAATCTAGAACGAAATGATAACAAACCGAAATTATCTCAAACTCATGCGTGTCCTACAAAATCAACTTACACTTGTTGAACCCATAATTGCTCGTAATTTCAAATTACACCCTTGACATCTTTAATTATATGACCTAACCTTATATTATCGATTTTACACTTTTAACCCAAAGGTTTTAGAATTTACAAAACATACCCTTTTAAGTTAAATACAATTCAAATGGTCCTCTAAATATCTAAAATTACACGTTTAACCCCATACTTATTTTTATACGCTTAGTACCTTTATTTTATCGCTCACAAAATAACCTTTAAGTTTCAATATTTACAAAACCAACCCAAACCTTTTATGTAAAAACCGAATAATGTACAATTCAAGTACAAACCCTAAACCTAGGTTTAACCCATCATTAGCTCATCATTATTACTTAATTAATTACCTTTAATGATTACAATAAAACCCTAGTTCATGCAAAACCCTAATCGTTCCTTTTTGAATCTTTCCTTTTTCCATGCTTAATCGAACCATAAAACTCAAAACAATTCACACAAGCTTCGAATCCATAAATATGTACTTTATTCAGGTCTTATAACATGTAATAACTTCTGGAAAAATCAAATCATGGTCTTAAAAATTATTATAAGCTCATTCGTTATATTTATACGCTTTCTAGGGTTTTAGTTCCAATTAATTCCATACGACTTATTAAACATGCATGGCTAATTTTTATGTGTTCCATATGACTTATAGGACTGAATGTAACATTAGAAACATACCCTTGATGAGCTTGGATTGTTAGAACAAAAGAAGCACAAAAACTCTTCTCGCCGAAACCCTAATTTACCCAAAACTCACCACGATCAAAACAGCAACTTAGGACTTCGAATACTATTTTTCTCACCTTCTTTACCTTCAAACTTGTCCAAGAAAAATGGCTTTAAGCCCTGGAAACTGGAAATCGTATTATGGAGGGTTTTGGGAGTCGGTTTGGTATAATCGGTTAATAGGGATTATTAGGAACCGTATATTATGTATATATATACTTTTCAAATTTCTTGTAGGCTTTATAAGGTATTGGACTTAAAATAAATGGACTCTTAATTTTATAAACTTGTTTTGGGCTTTTATTAATTACATTCTTTTATAAAACAATTTAAATATATTCGGCTAATTATAAAAATACAAAACTAATTTTTATAAAGTTATAAACTATAAAATTTACCTTTACAAAGTGTTTAATATTTATTTGGATCATGTGTGATATTTCTTAATAATTTTCTAAATTTACATAGCTTATTTGGTACTCTTTGAATTAATTATTCTTACTTTTGATCATAAGGGTATTTTGGTCTTTTTGTGAATTTTAGAAATTCAGGTATTACAATTTCTTCCCTCTAAAATGAAATTTCGTCCTCGAAATTGAGCAAGACGGAATAGTACGGCGACAAATGTGGATTTCAAACTTCATGGAATATATGACGAATGCTAATCGCTTACTTATTAAAGTATTAGCAAGAAAAGATGAGATAAGGAAAATTCAAAACACAATCTAACTTATACAGTATCTAAAGATGAAAACTATCATATGCATAGATGGAATGAATCCTAACGGTTTACTAATCGCAGAGTATGAGGAGACATACTGAGATCTAAGGCGTGCATAGCAATCTATAGGTTTACACATATAATAACAACTTCGGATCCCAATGGTACAAAACTTATATGCAACAGATACCATTTAAAATCTCACAATTAAATACGAGTCTCAACCCAACATGAATAATACCAAATAACGGATACAAGGCAAATATCCATACACCTACCAACCACAGGCATTTCCCAGACGTTGTATACTTTCAATAAGTTCAGATTATATGATCTCGGTATTATTACGTTGATCAGGCGTCATAATACTTGCATCACATAACAAGTTCTTATTGTCACTATATTTGATCTCGGGTCATGACACAACACATAACGAATATCATAGCAAAACACACCATATAGAGATAATATACAAATAACAAATAATCCTACTACAACAGGCCAAAACCACATGAGTATACCATCATAATGGTCATACATATATTCAAGCGGTAATAAAACAACATCATATAGAAAATAAATAGCAGACGAAACTTATTAGGACTAATGGAAAACTCAACGAATCTATCAGGAAGAGAACAACGAACACGAATTATACTATCAAATTTGATTTATTCCATTAATCAAACAAAATTTTCAAAATCGTCAAAAGATGTACTCCCAAAATAAAACTCAATATCCTAAGATTTAATCGTCGAACGAAACAAAAGGACCTAACCCAAAATCAATGTCAAAAACTTCTCATAACGAGGGCAACTACTCAGGAGCGCCAATTCCTATCCTTGTGTCGGATTGAACCTACTAGTAACCGTAGACTCCAATTCGACTCCACCTCGTATTCTTCCTCGGGTTCCTCTTCTTCCTCTTCCTCCTCGCTTATCCATCCGTTCTTGTTTCCTTCATGCTGTGGTAGTAAGCTATTAGCAAAGCCACCTTCCGCTTCCTCTCTTCCTCCTCCCAAGACACGATCCACAAAAGCATCAGATCGCGACTCTCGGTAGGCCCTACTCCTTCATCCTCAACGAACTTTGGACACCTATCATGATACGTAGTGGTGAAACCTTGGTTGTCCACAACCTTAGTTTCATAATCTTCTACTACTTTTCCGTCCACTTCCTTCAAGGTCAGCTTCTCCTCGATCGTGCATGGCCACATATAGGCCGGAACTCGTACCCTCTTGTTGGTTCGCTTCACTCTACCAAACCTCGTACAACCTTTAGCAACAACAACAGCCCACCTCGTCTTCTCCTTAGGTTGTCTAGCAGGTCCTTGATTGCTCCTATCAGACGAACTAGAGCGACGGGGAATAACCATCTAAAAGGACAATCAACTATTAGTAAAGTCTAAGTGCGGTAGGGGACGCAAAGAAAGTATGCAGAAGGGAAATCCTAAATCTACCCAATCCTCACAGGTCATAGCCTAAGCTCTAAGGGTCCTAAAACCTAGGGCTCTGATACCATAATTGTAACACCCCAACCCGACAAGGGTAAAGATATCACGAATACAGTTTCATATCAGAACTTTAAGTACTATACATAAACGAAAGTCTTTACGAAATTCTAAAAGAAAACATAAATAACTAAATAACCAAAATAATTCTAAGATCTCTATGGTCAAATCTTGCTCTCGTCTCTACTCTCAACCCATATCGCCTATCCCAAGAGCTCATCTTGAATGCTTAAAATACCGCCGCAGAAAAGAAAAGTGCTACCGAGCTTACAAAGCCCAAAGAATGTATATAACGAAACAAAAACTAAACAAAACATAAATACGAATGAACAAAGAAACGAATAACAAAATCGTGGCGGAACGAGAAAATGAATCATTGAGGATTCTCGGAAACACAATTGCACCAAATCCAAAAAAACAATTAGCAATCAAGGACAAACACATAGCATATTGATGACTCCAACGCAAACACACCAAAATAACCGTACACTTAACATATCAAGAAGAAATAGATTACATATAAACCAAACGAAAAGTCTAAGGCTAACTGAAACACTTTCTAGAAAATAAACATGGCATTCAACAAATTAATTAACCTTCACTTAACACAATTAATTCAATATTGCAGCGGTGAAATAGCAATCCAAATCATGGCGCCTCACAAGCAAATAGAAACATATTAGACAACTATAACTAAATAAGCAAAAGACATAGCATAGCAATTATCAAGTTAATGCACTGTGCATCATAAATTTAATCATTTCCCGGATCAAATATTAGCATAAGCGTAACTTAACATGGCAGTCAAACATAAGTAGATAAAACACTAACGATAGGCAAAGTTCACAAAATTAATCGAACAAATTATGCATAACAAACTTATAGAATACTCACTTTCACACTAGCACATACATCTCACCGATCAACGAATTCACATAACGATAAACTAACATGACATCAGATGACAGCATATGAATCATATTTAAACATATTAATCATAACCTAGCATAGTAGACGGTAGTCACATACACATGCAAAAGCATAAACATATATAATAACGTTAATAGGCCTACCACATAATTATTAACACTTGAACATACCGAATCATAATCATAATACTTAACATAGAAATAACAAATAAAGATTTAGTTAACTACCACGAGCCCAGACATATCATATCAGAAACATCATACATATACAAAAATAATCTTAGAAAATAATTTGGAGTAGCTAGCTCCCAGAAGTTGTGAAGACGCGTATTGCACACGACATCATTCACCTAAACAAATCATATCGGATAACAGATCAGATCTAGGATGCATCCATACGCCCCACAGACATACTTTAATAATATAATACAAATTGAGCTCATAACAGATAATGATAAGGGACGTGGCGTAACTTCAATTCATCGCCTAGAGTCATGTCGAGGTGCATCATCGACACGGACATGGAACCCCATGACTAGTTATTAGTTGGCTCGGTGTCAAACTAACTTAGGTCAAACAAAAGTTCAATTATAACATAAGTCTTAATCAAACACATGGTTCAGCAGATAACATATCACTAACTCATATCATAAGGTTCACCTTCAAATATAATAAGGTTCAACAATTTCGCATATCAAAGTCTTCATAAACATAAAGTTCAAATCAAGTATCGCACGATTCAATAAAACATAAGTTTAGATAAGCAATGATCACAAAATCGTGAAAGGGTTCATAGCAATGGCATTGGAAACCTAATAAGTAAAATGGAAAGACTAACGAAAGAACATCATAAGGAACCTTTACTAAGAAGGTCGAATATATGTACGATAACATAAGTGTCTTAAGGTAAGATGAATATCCGTACCTTAAAGCAATTGAGAGAAAAGTAACGAATGAACGAATACGAAGATGTAACGTCGCGTCTCCTCCAACGAATCTACACGGATTATGATTTATTTAATATTTATTAGCATCATTAATATTATAACGGATTTATCGCATTAATACTTTTAGAGTTGTCGAATATTCTCATTTTAGTGATGCATTTAAATCTCAACATTTTAGGGTATTCCTCATTAATTCACCAACTTCCTATTTAGGTTCTAGGGTTTCCCATACTCTTTAAATATTACTAAATACGCATTAAATTCACATATCACTTCTTTAATGATTTCCCAATTTAATCTAGAACGTAAATGATAACAAACCGAAATTATCTCAAACTCATGCGTGTCCTACAAAAATCAACTTACACTTGTTGAACCCATAATTGCTCGTAATTTCAAATTACACCTTGACATCTTTAATCATATGACCTAACCTTATATTATCGATTTTACACTTTTAACCCAAAGGTTTTAGAATTTACAAAACATACCCTTTTAAGTTAAATACAATTCAAATGGTCCTCTAAATATCTAAAATTACACGCTTAACCCCATACTTATTTTTATACGCTTAGTACCTTTATTTTACTGTTCACAAAATAACCTTTAAGTTTCAATATTTACAAAACCAACCCAAACCTTTTATGTAAAACCGAATAATGTACAATTCAAGTACAAACCCTAAACCTAGGTTTAACCCATCATTAGCTCATCATTATTACTTCATTAATTACCTTTAATGATTACAAGAAAACCCTAGTTCATGCAAAACCCTAATCGTTCCTTTTGAATCTTTCCTTTTCCATGCTTAATCGAACCATAAAACTCAAAACAATTCACACAAGCTTGAATCCATAAATATGTATTTTATTCAGGTCTTATAACATGTAATAACTTCTGGAAAAATCAAATCATGGTCTTAAAAATTATTATAAGCTCATTCGTTATATTTATACGCTTTCTAGGTTTTAGATCCAATTAATTCCATACGACTTATTAAACATGCATGGCTAATTTTATGTGTTCCATATGACTTATAGGACTGAATTTAACATTAGAAACATACCCTTGATGAGCTTGGATCGTTAGAACAAAAGAAGCACAAAAACTCTTCTCATGAAACCTAATTTACCCAAAACTCACCACGATCAAAACAGCAACTTAGGACTTGAATACTATTTTTCTCACCTTCTTTACCTTCAAACTTGTCCAAGAAAAATGGCTTTAAGCCCTGGAAACTGGAAATCGAATTATGGAGGGTTTTGGGAGTCGGTTTGGTATAATCGGTTAATAGGGATTATTAGGAACCGTATATTATGTATATATATACTTTTCAAATTTCTTGTGGGCTTTATAAGGTATTGGACTTAAAATAAATTGACTCTTAATTTTATAAACTTGTTTTGGGCTTTTATTAATTACATTCTTTTATAAAACAATTTAAATATATTCGGCTAATTATAAAATACAAAACTAATTTTATAAAGTTATAAACTATAAAATTTACCTTTACAAAGTGTTTAATATTTATTTGGATCATGTGTGATATTTCTTAATAATTTTCTAAATTTACATAGCTTATTTGGTACTCTTTGAATTAATTATTCTTACTTTTGATCATAAGGGTATTTTGGTCTTTTTGTGAATTTTAGAAATTCAGGTATTACACCCCATGTTTTACATTTCGAATCCTAGCATTCTATTCTTGACTTTGTTCTTGAGCTCGTAGACTTCAATTCTTCAATTCCGCAATCTTTGTGCTTAAGTAGCGATTCTTCAAAGTCCGCATTGATATGTACTTTAAGTGGAGGCCTTTAACTGATCCACATCATTGATGATCTTTGAGCTTTCCTTGAGATCATCAGCCACAGTAAATCTCTGGATCACCCTTTATTGTGTTGCCATCATGTGATGTTGTGACTTCTGGACCGACATGCTCACACTTTTGAATCATGACATCTTTCCATCGTAGAAGCGAAGCTTTCTTGGTTCATGATATTTGCGCAATGAAGCGTAGCATAGTATAAAATATCGTAACCGGGTTATGTAGATATGCACCACCATGATTTCTTCAATTAAGTGTGGATCTTTGTGAGCATGCGGCTTTGATTGACTCTCAATTTCGATCACCGCAACCGTCAAATGTACCGCAAACAACAAGTTAGCAATAAAACACACGAAAGTGTCTTTGATCACTTTATTGAATTGAGGTACACGCCCACGGTTCCCCATTGATCAAGATAAATCTTCAGTGATCGGTAGGATTCCTAAGAATCTCCTCGACGGGGTTTCGCAATGTTCTAGTCGTTCTCAAACCGAACGTCTCAAAGAAGACAACACGGAATGAGTGAACCAAATAATTGAGATTCACCGATTGATGAAAATGATTTGAAAACAATCGCGTATTGCTTGAAGAAAGAGTTTTGCAATACAATGAAGGTTTTATGAGAAAGATCAATTTTCAAACAAAATACTTTTGTATTAGAGAATGAGTACACATTCGACGTGCTAGCGAAAAGAAGAGATTCGCACATCGAACGGTTTTTCTAAAAGTATTTTCAATCGATATACTTTTGAATTTGAAAACATAAGTACACATTCGACGTGCTAGAGAAAAGAAAGTTTGCACATCGAACGGTTTTTCCAAAAGTATTCGCCAATTCCATTCTCGACCAAGGTTGATTCACGTGAATCTCCCATTGTTTCTATCCGGTTGTCACAAGCTTGATCTTTTCAAAATCTCACATGTCACCCACCAAGAGCTTGTAAGATGTTGGCTCTAGAAGGATTTCCATCTTCATTGTGAATATTTTTACATATCACTCGGATGTTCGGCAATACCACAAGGATAATGCGTGGGACTCTTAATATATACTTACTTTCCACATTGTGTGAAAAGCAAGTCTTCAAGAATTTAGTGTCCTAACGAGATATTGTGGATGATCTCTTGGCTCTAGACTCAATCGTGCACATTTGGTTCCCGTGTCGGAGACTAGGAGAGGTCTCCTTCTTCAATATCAACAATCTCTAAGAGAAAGTCGATAGATTATGTAGGTTCCCGTGAGAATGAAACAAGCCCTTTTAAGAGGAACTTGAGTGGTTTGGGAAGTTTAGTGCGGTCGTCCACCGGGTCCATGACGTCTTGTCTTCAATACCGGTGTTACCTTAGTAACAACCAAGAGCATATGTATTTAACCGGTTTACGCCTAAGGTTGAATTGATGGAGGCTATTTCTTTTCACCCTTTTTCACATTCATTTCTTTTTCAATCTTCAACCCCTTCAGTGCTTACCGAGACTTCATTACTAGAACCTTGTTGGGTTTATTCCAGTACTAGCTCTATCTCAGTCCGCAATCTTCCCATATTCTCATATTTCTCCTTTTTTTTTCATCATACCTAAGGACTCTACACTATCTAGTGGATTGTCCCTGGGTAGATCCCTCCGGTTCTGGCGGATCGTGGGAACTAATACCTAACCTAACCATCCTTATAACACCATGCATAAAGTAAATTGGTCGGTCTTTTGGTATAGTTCATTCTTCCTTAAAACCAATTGAAAAATCATTTGGAAAAACAATCAAGGTACTTGTGATACGAGATCAAAGCATTTTGTACCTTAATAGTTTTGATCATTTAGAAAACCTCCCCCTCAACATGTGCGTATGATTTAGAAATTGTTCAACACAAGGAGGCAAGAGGACTTTGAAATATTTTCTTTGATCACAATTTTCATACGAAAAAGCCATTTGATTTTCATGGTAAAATTCTCCCCCTCAATATGTGCATAGGATATTTGAAATCATTTTTATCACATAGAGGCAAGAGTTCTTATGAAGCACATCCACGATTACAAAATCCATTTAAGAAACCATTTGAAAACTCAATCAAGGTACTTTATAAATCACTTTTAAAAAGCTTTCGTACCTCGATAGTTTATTTGCTCTCCTCAATATGTGCTTCAAGATTCGAAAGCGTTTAGCACATATGAGCGAGCAACAGGCACAATTAAATCAAAACGATCACATTTTATCAAATTTCATTATTAAATCACAAATTCTCCCCGATCAAAATATCAAACCCTTTGAGATTTTGGATCCCAAGTGATTTAATACGGTTTAGAAAACATGGGAGAATATGTGGCTGGTTTAAACACTCATCATGTTTTGGATAAATCCTCCTCCTCAACATGTGCATTGTGTATGAAATCGTTTGGCACATGGAGGCAGGAGTGCCTTTAAAGGACTAAAACCAATTCCATTTAAACAGATAAGAGATTTAACTCACGATCTCTACCCCGATCAAAATTTCAAACCTTTTGAGATTTGTGATCCCAATTGATTTAAATCATTTAGAAAAATTTGGGGAAAGACGTGGCAAGATTTAATTTTGAAAAATGACAGATAAGGACCAGATTTAGACATTAAAGATTGTTAGTGTCAGGTATGATTGTTTTTAAGAGATCTTTTAAGTAAAATAAAATAATTTCACAATCAAACAAGAACAGAAAAGATTTCATTTTGAAAGACCTTGATTCAAAAGAAAAGATCATACCATGACATAACATTAAATCTTTAGATCACCACATATTTTCGTACAAAGTGGAACTTTTGTGAAGAAATATCGTTTGAAAATATTTTATTTTAAATCACTCTCCCCCTCAATCCATGACCGTAGTCGATAATTGAGTGACTCAAGTTTTGATAAAATGAAGTCCGGTGATTTTCAAAATTTAGTCCAATATATTTTCAAAACAACATTTTTCCATTTTCAAAACAATTTAATTCAATTTACTCAAAAATTGTTTAAAAATGGTATCCTGCACAAAGATTCGTTAGGTGGTTGAGCCGCTTTTGTTGTTGTTGTTGTAGGGTTTGGAAGAAAACCATCTGCGATGCGATCGACTTCTTCTTACGTTGCATTTTGAATGCCAACGAGGTCAAATTAAGCTCCGTTTCTTCAATCACTTAGAAGAAAACCATCTGCGATGCAAGAAGACCTCTTACGTTGCATTTCATGCCAACTCTCCATTGAAGTCCAGTTAAGCTCGTTTCTTCATTTGTCAACCCAAGATATAGTTACCCTTTCCTTCGGCATCCAATCATCTTCAATTGTGGGATCCGGATCGGGAACATTCTTTTATACCAATATACCGCATCGTTAGTGAACACACATACAAATATATGGTGGTCGACATCACCCAAACAACAATCGACTAATTAAAGTCAATTCAACATAACAATCATATCATATAAGGCATAGGGTTTATGTGTTAATCAAACTCTAATCATCTAAACCTAACAATCATATCCTAAATTCCTAGTCCTTCGACACGTGCAAATATCATTTTAATTAAGCACGTAGGATAATTAAGAAAGCTCGTTAGATGATATAGATTTGAAAACATTCTCCCCTCAATCAATGACTCATTTTATAAAAGATTTTTAAAAGTCTTTGAAGTCATTGATTGAGTTTCCAAATTTTATAAAAACTCGAATCGATTGATTTTAAGCAACTCATTTTCCACCATTTTGAAAACACAACAAATATTTTTCTCAAGAATTTTAGACGGAAAAACATTTGTGTAGGAATGTTAGCTTTTTTGACGACATGCTTTCCTTGTTTTGTTTTAGGATAAGTGCGAAATATTTTGAAAATAGATTTAGCGCAAAGACTTTCCTTCCTTTAAAAGCGGGTTGCTATCTCAAATAATAGCAAGCCATGGTTTAAGCACGGGTTACTGATCGAAATAATCGCAAGCCATTATTTGAAGCTTGGTTACAATCTGAAATAATCTGTAAGCCATAGTTTGAGACATGTTTTGAAAAGAATATTTATACCTCCTGTCGAACTTCATCTAAAGTCCCGTGCCATTATTGAATGACATTTCTAAGACCGTAGATGTTATCGATACCGTAAGACATGTCTAGAGAAACATATTTTGGAATTTTCAAATTTTCGATTTTTATGGGTTTTGTTGGTTTTATATTTTCTATTTTCTTTTCTTGGTTTTATATTTTGTATTTGGTTTTTCGGATAAATATATACAAAGATAGAGTAGATGATATAGTTAAAGAAGATGATGATACGAGTACCGAGATAAGGATATCGAACGACCCGTTGTAGAAGATAGAAGTCATCATCCCTAAAACTTTCACCACCAAAGCTTCCAAGACTCTTGAATCGAAGAGAGAAATTGAGCCACTTGAAAGTGAGACTTTGGCGCTTCCCCAAACCAAAAATCCTTATGTTGAGCGATTCGAAGTTATATTTCATGCTTGCCTTAGCCAGTGCACGAGATGCACACCATAATCATAAATCCATTGCTCCATTTAAGACCGATGATCGAGATTCTCCGCTTCGAGGTTATATCATCCAATAGAAGAACAACAACGTATCATCTCACACATAAAATAATCTTCTCAAATTTCATAACCATCAAGTCTCAAGCAATTCAATCCAAAAAGGTGTCAAGAGACCACTTCCCACGTAGTTGAATTGATGCGCCGTCTCTTAGACTAGAGCTCACGAACCCGAAGTACCGAATGCCCAACGAGAGAACAACCGATAACATTGAAGAAGCGGGCGAATCATCGATTATCTCTGCGGATGACAATCTCTACGGATGTCCACTCCGAATAAGTGATTATATCTCGAATCACATATTAAGCCCTCAAGTGAGACAAATTGAGCATCCCCAATGTACACAATCTCTATCATCACACACTTGTGTACCTCTTTATCTTCGAAACTTTCTATTACATCACTTCCCCACGTCGTTGGAATAATAACACTAAAAGCCTTGATGAGTAAAACCTTGAGTTTCTCTCGGTCATGACATTTGTTTTCCGGGATATCTTCAATCACTTAGAAGTATTAAGCTCATCAAGTTTACTCACCATGAGTCAAACCTTGAGTTTCTCTGCCGGTAATAACATTTGTCTTCCCGGATATCTTCAATCACTTAGAAGAATTAAGTTCATCAAGTTTACTCGCTTTGTGTTTAGATGTGAGTCTCCTTTCCCCCTTGCTAGTTTTGATACTTCAGAATCAGCAACATTGTATAAGCCCAAATACTTGAAATCTTTATGAGAAGAACATCATTAGCTCAGATGTATCTGTGAGAGTCAACTTGCTGAAGAATAACGTGAGAAGGTCTAATTAGGGATTAAATTTGGCATTTCAAACTCCCCCAATTAGTGCTCTCCCCTAAACCGACAATCTTTTAATAAATGCTCATAATAAGAAGAAGTCTTTTGATAATCAAATTCAACCCGTCTTTTAGTCTTCTAACATACAAGAGAAATGTAGAATCGATCAGTAGACTCGACCTTCTTCAAGATTGTCCATTGGGAATAGAAAGTCAACATCTTCAACTCACCAAAAACAATAACATCGAAAAGCATCCCAATCAACTTACATCTTGCACATCCCCTTAACTAGAATCCTCCCAATCAAACAAGAATGAAAGATGTTCATCAAGGAAATCGAGAATCGTGCCTCAACGAACACACGAAATGGTAACACCAGCAAACAATCACATCAAACAAGAGCGAAGGTTGTTCATGTTGATGTGCACGTGAAGCATTAACCGGAAGCACTTTGTCAATAAACTCATATCGACAGAAGATGTCAACTAACGGCTCTTAAGAAGAAACTCCATGTGAAGATTACCCGATAAGAAGAAGCTCGGTTCTTACATGAGTTTAGAGCCGTATGACCATTTAAATTCTCAAATAATAATCAACCATGCAGTAATTTCACACTTCTTCTCCCCCTCAAGAATTGCATACGGAGTTGCCATTCTTGATTAAATAAGTGAATATCATCCGAATGTTCTATTCACACTTCTCTCCCACAAAATAAGCACATGATGTCACCATCTTCATTATAAACGAGCAAGTGGAATGAGAAAAAAATCGGTGGTAGCCAGTTCACTTGATGGTAGCGCATGGAAAAGTATGAAGCATGTTGATGAGAATGGTCATAATAAGAAGATTTCTTTCTTAAGATAAAGCGCACCGACACGCACACTTTTCTTTTCTTTGAGGTACGAGGCTTGAATGTTGTGTTCAAACATCATAAGAATATTTCTCTTCTCAAGATAAAGCGCCTTGAAACGTACACTTTTCTTTTCTTTAGAGAGCGAGGCATGAACTGTTGTGTTCATACGTCATAATCTCTCTTTTCGACTCTCTTAGCAAAACATGTAATCAACCCATTATCATTCAAGAGGCTCTTTGTAGTGACGGTGATGGAGATAACCAATATGATGAATTTGACCTCAAGTAAACTACCCGAACTTGTGACTTAAACTTGTACATATGAAACAAAGAGCGGTGCCGATTTCCATTAGCATCTCTAAGTACTCTCTATGTACTCTATACTCTTCAACCAACCAACCATCAAGTATAAGACGTACATTACCTCCTGAAGATCTACAATTGAATGTGACACTGAGCACTACAACGTAACTCCTTAAAGTGATAGTTATTTTGTGGTGGTATGAGCCCAATTCCCCCAAGTGGTAACAGAAAAGGTAAAAGACACCCAAAAATAACTAGATCTCCAAGTCTTTGTTTTTGATAATAAGCTCGAACAAGGATCATGAAGAATATTCATCCAACCATCCCCGATATCTTCAGATACTAAGCACACTCGCCCATGATATTTCACTTCAACCTCAAATAAATAATACTGAATTAACGCCGTTGTCACATCTTATGAACTGCTCAAATCTAGCCTCCTTTGACTTATTAAGTGAACTATGATAATGGTTTCATCCCGACCATGGTTTAATGAGCATAACCCCGTAAAACTTTGAAGTAACCAAACCGCCATGACGAATATCCAAACACACATCCAGTTTATGAAGTACACCCTTTTATCCCTTCTTCAAAACAAAACCCGTAACACCAACATCAGAAGACCCCGAGATACGCTTTCCTTTCTCCAAGATGATTCCATCATCACGGGATTTTACAATTCTATAGTTTAAACCGAGAAATAGTTTCTTCATGGATTTTACAAAACCAAGAATAAACCGTATGATAGATTCGGAAATGCACTTTACTTTTACCGGGATGTTTCCATTGTCACGGATTTTACAAGTCTATGATTTAAACCGAGAAATAGTTTCTTCGCGGATTTTACAAAATCAAGACAAAACCATAAACAATGTCGACTTGAATGTATTATGACAACTTTGGTTTCGTGAATATCTGCTTTTAGGGAACATGCAATGGTTCATCACGGTTCATCATCCAACATCATCAACATCATCAACCATCCAATCAACACTTTGGTAAACACATCATTCACGCATTCTGTCGGCTATTGTAGTGACCACATGGAGAAGTAAACCCGATATACCAAACTTGATCATGAAGTAGAATTTCTCAGATTTGTTACTTAAACTTGTACTAATCCTCGTGAACAAGAAACAGTGTACCCAATGTACAAAACCTCTTGACATTCTCAACTGAGTGAGACACTGAAGTGATAGCTACGTTGTGGGTTAAGTGAGAAAGAATCACAAACGCAACTAAATAGCCAAGTCTTTATCACCCTCTATAAACGCCCAAACAAGTCATCTTCGCGGAAGAGTAGAAAGAAAGAAAATAAGTAAACGCGCCCGAAAAATCTCACTTCACATCCAAATAAGAAATATCATCCAAACAGCTCCGTAGTTAACGTGGTTCAATAAACAATTCATTCCGAGACATAATATACTCCGTGAAAGTGCATAACCCAAAGTACCAAACAACTCACATCATTAAGTCACATTATCACAAATTTCTTCAATAAATCTCATTAAATCCAAGTCTTATAAATCCGATCTCATATTAAGAAGCCCATATGACCGTCATCTGAATCCAAGCTTTAAGACCCAATGTTCAAAAGAACATATGTATTAATCACTTATACTCCCGTTATGGTAAATTTGAAATTGTGTAACAATCTCCAAATTGTGTATCAACCTCTAAACGAGAAGTGTGATTATTCATTCAAACTCTAAAGCCAAGTGAGGTCACCTACTTCAAAAATCCTTATCAGAAATATTAAACGCAAGCCGTGAATTTGTATCCTCCGTGAAGATTTATACCATGCCAACACACCACACTTATCAAACAAATATCAATAGTTTATATCCAAAATAAATTTCGGATATCAATTAATGCCATCATTGCAACTATCAGGATCACATAATAAAAAATAACCGTTCCATAAGTTTTGGTTACTCTTATTAAATCCAAAGCCCAAGATCTAAGTAGAGTATACAAAGAAAGATAAATTCGGCCCATTTGATTTACTCCTAGCCCACGACTTTTAGACCTGATCCAAAGATAATCCTACCCTAATCTTACGGGTATAAAGCACCTCATATCACACAAAGGTTTGCCCTAATCATTCACAAACCCTAAACTCACTCTCACAAAGTCCGCCCTCTAATCTCAGATTATCTCCAAACCAAAAAAAATCCGCCTCCATCAAATAGTAATCACCAACAGATTTCGTGTAACATTAATCTCATCTCCACAACAAAAGATTAAATCTGAATAGAAAGATAATCATGAGTCGGATTCGATAAATCCAAGCCACAGGGATGGTATTGGTTTCGAGATTTTCAGTTTCAACCGATTCATACAAAATTATATGAATCGTTTGAGGATCTTGGGTAAGTGAGCAATTGTTTTGTGTTTCAGATAATTTGTTTTGGTATTAAACTCATCAATCGAACCAAGGAATTGATTGAAACTGCTTAGTTTTAATCATTCTTTATATTTCGAACATTATCACAAAGTGCTTGGTCAAAGATGATACTCTTTTCACAACAAAAATCTGAGAAAGATAAGGTAGTGTGAAACGAACCAGAGATCATGTTTTTTTTTTTTTTTTTTTTTTTTTTTTTGAGTCGAGTCTTGGTAAATGATTAGGTGATGGTTGAGTGAATATGGAGGATTTGTTGATGTTGATGTTAGTTTTATGGCTGTTGTATGTATTCTTTTGTGACCTGTGATGTTGAAAGGCTGAAGTCACATATGAGATTCATTGGTATAATGTTATGTTGTCAAGGTCAAATAGTCAAATCTTCATCTTCATATCTTTCATTGTTACAGTCAAGAGTCAAGTCGCCATTGAGGCAAGTCGCTAACATATTCGAGTCAAGTTGCTAACCGTTTTAGTCACAAGTCGCTACTTGTTAAATAACAAGTAGCCAAGTCGCTATCATTAAAGCACACAAGTCGCTAACTTGTTCAATAACAAGTCGCTAGGTCACCATAATCACACAACTCGCTACCAAAGTCGCTAAAAATGAGGTACAGTGTATCTGGACACATGGGCAAGTCGCTATGAAGAAAAATGGATTTTTTGGATGAGTATTTTCTGACCAAATTATTATAGCCGACTTAGAAGAACAGTTTTGACCCAAAACAAACCTCACCATGACCAGTATTAAACTGTTTTAAGACTATTAGTATACACAGTACCAAAAAGTCTAAACAATGAAAAATACAAATATTAGATTTTGGACATAAAGATGACACAACGTCACAATAAATATTTGACCCAAAACCAGATACTCACAAACTGTTTAAAACTGTAGTACCAAAATAAAATAAAAACATTATCCGAACAAGAAAAATGGTGTAAAACAGCTTAAACATGAATCAAGAACCACAATAAATCAACACAACACAACAACCTTGGCTCTGGTACCAATTGTAGGATCATAAATATTTATTGTGTTGATGATTCGGGTGGTCTTGGATGATCAAAATACATGTTTGCCATAGTTAGAGAGTTAGTAGAGAGAGAGAGGGTGTTCTTGCTAGAGGTTTACACAAAGTATGGAATATTAGATTGAAAAGCACCACCCCTTCCATGGATGGAAGGGGTATTTATAGTTACATAAGACGCGACCTCCTATCGGCCTGTGGATCAGGTATTTATAGTTACATAAAGACCCGTCCTTCCTCCACGGTGTTGCACTAAGCTAAACTACGCTACAAACTAATAAATAAACTACTAAATAACGTAACTAATAACAAGTCTACGAGCTAACTTAAGCTAGATAACATTTGGGGTGACCGACTCTTCACTATGGAACTTTCTAATTCCTAACATTCAAGAATTGAAAATTTGTTTGAAAGCTCATCATATACCCTTTTTTCAATCATGTTACTTGCATTAGATTCAGGTAGAACAAAGATTGATTCCACAATGTTATGTTCAGAGTAAGAGTCATGTACCTTTTTATGAGAATTTGTGTGATCAGTTAAGTGTACCTTATCGAAAGAAACCTTTTCTGACTCTGAGTGTTTGAGATCGGTCTTTTGTCTTCATCCTTTTCATTACAACCGAGATTACGCAATCGGTGTCATTCATTTAGTTCAACTGGTTCAACTGAATGTTGCATGACTTGTCACAATTGCTCCATGGTGTCTCTTGGTACTCATTCAACGATTCAAATTTGTTATTCTCTTTGCGCTTCCTTGATGTATGTTTCCATATTACCCATAAGTTGAGTAAATGAGTTTCGAACTCATGAATTTCCATTCCGTATGTTTTTGAATGATATTCCGTCATGATATCATCAAAGTCGAGGAATATTCTTCCGGATAAGTGGTGAAATTGATTGAAGATAGTTTGAAGAGCGGCATGAGACTCATCGGTTGAGACCTTTTCTTTGGTAATTTGAAACCTCGATCGTTCTAAGTTAAGTAAAGCAGTTCTTGTCAAAGTGGGAAAATCCTAACGAAGGATGGCACAACTTGTTCGATCCATGGTTGTAGATAAGAGTAATTTGAGAAGTCGAATGAGATGTTGAAGCTACTCACCGGTGCATTCCATATTCATAGTATCATTTGCGACATTAAGAGTGACTTATTTGAGTTGTTCGATTAATCGATGTTGACTCATTAAATGTATGGCATTCGTGTAAGCATTATGTTTCACTATTCTCGTCAGGTCATAGAGAGCAAGTACTTTGGTGATTAAAGGATCCGTGATGACCGACATTGTGTTATTATGAATTACTCCCAAGTCTCTAGAGATTTTGAACCAACTCGCTAGCGACTAAATAGCAATAATCCCAAGTCGTTAAATCAACATCCAAATCGCTAAGTACAAGTCGCTAATCCTCTAGTCGCTAACACCTAATTCGCTATACCACTAAGTCTCTAGAGTCCCAAGTCGCTAGACAAATGCAAGTCGCTAAGTAGTAACTCGCTAAGCCTCAAGTCGCTAGCATAATTTTGGCGACAATTGCTACTCAAGTCGCTAAAGATACAAGTCGCTAATGAGCAACTCACTCTGATGCACCAAGTCGCTACCACCAAGTCGCTACCCGTAGTGGAGAGTCCATTACTTGTATTGTTAATCGCTAGATCTAAGTCGCTAGCTCCAAAGCAGAACTCGCTACGAAATTGCAAAGCAAGTCGCTACGAAGAATGAAGTCCGAATGTCAAGTCGCTAGCAAGAAGACCACAAAACATCACTTTTCAATCCAAAACTACCCAACCACGATGATACAAGCTTACCAAATCAAAACCTAAACACTTGTGATGGTTCTAAACATAAAAGTACTATCAAAATCCAAACTTTAACACTAGAAATCACCCAAATGATGCAAAAACCACTAAAGTTTTTCAAACTCAAAAAACCACTAGAAATCCAAAGATGTGCAAGATATGATCTAACCATGGCTCTTGATACCAATTGATGGATATTGGATTTCACTTACATATCGTACCATTAACACAATGAGCATATAGATGATTTTAGAGAGAGAGAAAGTGGGATATTCTAGTGAGAGAAACTTGTAGAATATTAGATTACCAAAGAACATCCAACCCTCTACCTTGCAAGGTAGAGGGTATTTATAGGTTACAAACTAAACGACCTCCTGACGGCCTGTGGATCAGGGATACAGTGGGTAAAGACCCGTCCTTCCTCCACGGTGTTGCACTAAATTATTTTACGCTACTGACTAACTAATTAACTACATAAATACGTAAATAACGACAAGTCTACGAGCTAACTTATGCTAGATAATAGTTGGGGTGACCGACTCTTCAATACTGGAATTTTCTAATTCCTAACATAGGGCAAGGAAGGTGTCCTTGTAGCCGAACCACTATAAATACTTGTGTCGTGGTGATGTGCTTCTTACTCTTTATCTTTCATTACACGTTTATATATCTATCTATCAACGTCCAACATAAACAGCCAAATAGATTAACATAAGTTGATCTAAATGTGTTAAAATGAAGTTTTAATTGGCAAAACTATTCAACCCCCCCCTTCTAGTTTTCCACACCTTCTTCTTTAAATGCTTATCCCTGTGCGTATCTTCCTTCTTCGTCAATGACTCATCATAAATGGTTAATTGCATGGCTAATACCTATAATCAATTATCAAAATTATACCATTAATCTACACAATAAAATCTCGACATGTGCCTCATACCTAGGAGACAAGATTTAAGAAGACGTTAACTGTACAATGGTCCAGTTTGTTTCGTGGAACTGTTGTAATATGGGCAAGGCGCTTCATATATAGTGAAATTTTTTTAAGCAGACGTTATTTGTACAATGCTTTGGGGTTGTTCGAAGGAACTATTGCAATTGGGGCAGCGATTGTTCATAATGCTTTACAAAAACGTCTTTTTCTTGGATTAGATAGAGTTGAAAGTCAAACTGAAAAATAATGGTTTGTGCGATTGTATTTGGTCATGTGAACATTGTAAAGTGATTTTTTGGTATGATCAACGTCCAAGAGGATATTGTAGAGTTGCAGCGGAACGTTGAGCACCGAATGAAGTCATGTTGAACATCTCATTGTATGCTCGTATGTTATCTAAAGAAAGAATTCTTGCAGTTGAATACTCTTATGTAGTTATTCCAGATTTATCAGAAGAAATAATATCTTTATTTTCTACCATAATGACAAGGCTTTTGATTCAGAAGATGACAAGATATGTCATCAGTAACTCTAATGTAGATATGACATGCACATTATGGAACGAAACGAGTGAAAATGATTTTGTGTAAATTTATTAGTATTTTACCTATAGGAACTATAGCTGAGAAGAATTTAATGATGTTGTGTAATAAATTTATATGTATCTTATCTAAGATCTAAAAGTGGGATATGTTCATCCCTTTTTTTGTTTCACGTTCATTTATGCATAATCAATAATAAATATGAAATTTGATAAATCGTTACTTAAAATAAACACGCACTTTTGAATTTGCAATTCCTTTGTTATAAAAAACTACTAAATAGTGTCACATATAGACACTCTACAGCATTGCGCGGGCTGAAATTCCATGTTTTTTTTTCATTTATTTAAATAAAATAACACATTTCATTAAAATAAAAGTAACGATACATTAAAAATAACGATACATTGAAAGAAAAAAATAATTTAGTGATTGGTTCCATAGATGCTCTGCAATATCTTGTCAAAGGTCGTCGTGCACTTTCTTATCCCGAAGTTCTTTGTGTTTCCTTCGATGTATGTCGCATCTTTTTACCTAAGTACGTTGCAAATTTAGTTGTGGAGAAAAGTACAATTCGTTAAATTCAATAACTACGAATTCTTGATCTTTCAATATCACGCTATGTAATATGATGCAACAAAACATGATTTTTTTGTAGCGTGTTGATTTGGTAAGCACGTGCTGGTTGTTGTAAAATTCTCCAACGACCTTGTAGGACTCTGAAAGCTCGTTCAATATATTTTCTTGCACTTTCTTAGAGTCATATATTTATGATCACGCCTTTTGCATTGTCCGTATAATGCATTCGGACATTTTTTTCCATTCCCAATGCATACAATCAGTGCTCTCGAGCATTCCCGGGAGTCTATGTTTTTCTCCGTGTAATGCATATACATGTTGGATGTTATTTAAATCAGGTTTTCTTAAAATCTCCTATATGTATAATGTATATATACATTTAGTAAAGTTTTGTAAACAATCACGTGAACAATGTTTACCAATTTGCAAGTACTCGCTAAATGCATCGGTGATGTTTCGTATGCCAACTGGCGTATTGCCGATATGCATTTCATGATAGAACTAATACTTCAACGAGCCAAAGCATCTGGTTGTTGTTTTAAAAAAAGTGTTCAGTAAGAGGTTTAACATTGTAATTGATAATATCATTGAGTATTTTTAAAAACTTTTGAACACATATGATACATTCGCTTAAAATTCCTCTTGGAGTATTTAGGTGGATTCTCTTCGTCACCAAAATAATCATCCAAAAGCCATTGTTCCGAAACCCCTCGTTCACGTGGCATGTTTGTCATAGTATAATGACCCGAAATCTCGCCTTAATGATTACTCAAAGCTTGAAACTGTTCACAAGCTTGAAAAATCCGCGTATACTTACTCGGATTGTCTTGAAAGTAAACAACGTAATGACCATACTTGACATTCGTAACGTTTTTCTGAAGATAATAAAAGAAAAGTACTTTTGAGATGTGTATGTAGAAGTGTGTAAAAATTAAAAGATTCAAGGGTAAAAAATGAGTATAACATGATTTTTCTTATAAAAATGGCTAGTATTTTGGGCCCTAACGACTCTTGTTTTTAACAACCAAACAACCTTTGCAATATTGAAAATATATATATATATTGTTTGGCCTGCTCATGACGGCACAACAACCTGTGGCTTGGTGTTGCCTCACGTTATCCGACGACGTTATATGTCGACTCGAGAGGCTATAACGCCCCATTCCGAGCTCACTTAGTAAAGTGTTATGCATAGTATATTTTTGTCAACAATGATTATTTGCATCGTTAGTGCTATATGTTTTGTCAAACATAAGAAATGATCTTTCGCAAAAAACGTTGTATCTAAATTTCGGGAGTCACATTTTGTTTGTGAGACAAACGACTTCAATTGACAATAAAGTAACTTAGGACAACTCAAAAATTAAAAACTGGTAGGAGATAGGAGGGTAAAGTTGAGCTTGATTTCGGCTTGGTTCAAGCCTTAAGTTTTGAATTCGAGTATTGTTCGTGAGAATATATACAAGCTCCAGCTTCACTTGTTTTAAGTATGTTGTATAACTTTTTCTGAACATACATCATATATAAGTAGAAGTGTAGAACATATGCTTTATCAATCGAATAGAATGCATTTTAACGTACTTCTTTAAGCGCTAACAAAGTTTGAGTACACGTCGCCTTGATCTCTAAGTTTAAATGTCTGTTATTGAGTATCTTGTTTAGTTAAAGAAACATGATATACTATAATAACATGTATGACACCACAGAGTACACACAGCGGAAGACTTCATATAACTGCAATTAATTAACTGAAAAGTAAATGCGTAACATACCTCTTGCAATTGGCTAGATCTCTTCAATACAAGTGACAAAGTGCTTTAACGAGTTATCCCTTACCGTTTTATAACTCAAACCAATTGATGTAACAATAGTGTGTTACACCACGTTCTTGTACACACAAATTAACAAACGAATTAAAGAGATTGCTAGATCTACAAAACCTTGTTTTAGAAAAACAAAACCAAACACCCTAAGGAGGAGGGATGGCCGAATTTTGCAAGAGAGAAACAAAGAAAAGTTTAGGTTAATGTGTGTGTACAAAAGTTAACCCTAAACCTTTAACCTTGATTTGAATATATAGTGAATGAAAATCTTAGGGAACAAGTTAGGGATTAGGGTTGTGAAACCCCCTTTGGCCGGCCACCTTAGAAGCCCAAAGGATACCCAAATCTTTTCCTATTTAAGAATTTTCACTACTAGTCCTTCTCTTTACATTTAACGGTCGTTAGCCATTTCCCGTTAAATACTTAACGATCGTTAGTCGAGTTTTGTGTAATAATTAATCGTAATCATTTTACATTAATTATTTAACTTTAATTCTCATTCGTAATGTGTGCAATCCCGTGGTCACGAGTTCGAATCCGGACATACGCGTTTTATAAATATATTCATATTCCAACAGCTCCACTTGGATATGTTTACAAAACGTGTAATGACATTGGTTAGCGTCTAGCAACACGCCAATGCCACCAGCACAACTCGTGTATGGTTTTCTGGAGAAAAACTATTTTGATGATTCATCATCATATCCATCCTTTTGTTTCTAATACTACGTTAATAAGGATATAGATCTAACTCATTCCTTAATTAACTATTCTGTTTCTCATTTTATATGATTGATCAAGATTACCAATTCTTCTAAACATATTCCAGAATACCTTGGGCATAGCCATGAAAACATCTTGACAACCCTACGAGAGGCCCAGCAATATTATACTTCAAAATAAATTTGAAGGAAACAAATCATGTTTTGACTACGAGCAGAATTCACAAATTTCGCAACACTTTTGAAAACAACCCTTATAACTACCAGTTACGTATAGCGTTAGATTGCTTCACAGAAATGCACTACATCCATGAAATTTCTCTGGTATCTTAAGTCAAAGGATAAATATTCATGATGTACTTAATGACTAAGATCCATAAAGTACCATCATGTGGTTGAGATAAGTCCTATACTCAATCCATTGAATATCATCTGATATTAGTCATGCTACTCATCAATATACTTTCAAGTATATTTTAACTAATACTCATATTTATCTTAATTCAATATCATTCCCATGTTATTGATCGACAACGAACTATTTAGAATAACTTAAGTTATTCAAGGATTTAAACATGCAAATATAGGACACAATATTATAAATGACATTAAACGTATAAAGTACTTTAATTCATTACAAATAATAATTGTTTAACATCCTTTATCCAAATACTAAATAGATCAATGCATGACAATGAATTTTTGTCTCAAGTTATGATAATCATACTTGTTGACAAGGCATAATTTTAACTAACTTTGAAAGGAATTTTGAGAATACTTTTTTCAAGAATTCAATAAGTGAATTTCTTGTATGTGTTTACACATATCTTAATATGGTCATAACATTCCATAAGGTGCGTGATAACCTGAACCACCCTTTTATAACAATCATTTTTCAAAAAAACTTTAAAGTTTTAAAGTATTCTTTATTCTTTAATGTATAATGCAACTATGCTCTTAGTTGAGCATAACTAGTCAACATGGTCATCATCAAAGATACCGTGATTAGAATTGAGTGTCATCTCAATTATACTAGCATCATTGTGTACAACAATATGCTCTTTAAACATCCGTAAACTTTGAATATTATTTGTTTGGTGTCATTCAAACTTCAAGTTTGTGACTATGACAATTACACAACAATTGTTGTATAGAATCTGGGAGCAACTCCAGGCTGAGAAATGCAATTAGAATTAATATTGAATCAAACAATGTCAATAGATTTTGATTCTTCTAACTGAACATACCATAAAACTATGATATTTTATTAGAATTAATATTGTAAGATAATCTAACAATATTTAAGATAAACATCTACTATTTGGCTTACCTATTTACCAACAAAGTAAAACTTAATGGTACAATAGAATTACCAAGTCAATTGCATGCATTATAACACAAGTATTCTTGACCAAGTCAAAAGACATAACAGTTATAATCTCACTATACAGTATAAGTCATTGATCAACTCATTGACTTCATGCATATGTCTTAAAACAAAGCAAGTTAACGTCTTACTTTATATTGTAAGTCTTGTATTAAAAGACTTCATGTTTGTGACTTTACAAAGAAATCATAAACATGTATAATTAAAGTAATTATGAACACCACCTCGGGTTTCAATAATTAATTTCAAGTTAATATTTACTACATATATTTAAGTCATTTAACGAATACATAAATACTTAAAATCCAAGTAGTATTAGATTACTTCATTTAACTATGTCATTCCATTAAATGTTCAACGTAAGAAACTGCAAAATCATCCATGCTCGTTCTCACGACACGTGGATATTTTTACCTTGGGCTACAATCTAGTTCACGTTCTCACGTAACGTAAATTGTAACTACAAGTGTTTCTTAAATATTGAATGACATAAATATTTAAAGTAGTCTTTGTTATCATCTTGACATATGTTCTTAATAGGGAAATCATACACATTTAAATGTATAATTCCTATTAGAACGTTACTCTCTTACCTTGCGGTCAAGAGAATCCATTTTAAATCATATTTATATGTGTTTTACCTTACACAAAATAAAGATCTCTCCCACTTGTGCATGTAACAACATCATGTAGCAGATAAACAACACGACAAATGTTTGTTTTTTTGATTAATATGATTTGTGTCATAGATATAACAAGCAGATGTAGGACTATATGGATTAGTAAGGAAACGCACATGACTATCCTTAAAAACATAAGTGCCTACAATTGGAAAGTAATTATCTTTGAAGATAATTCTGGGTTACGACATAGAAAATAAGGCTTGTAGCTCCCACTGAATTAGAAATCATTATAACAACTTCTTATTCAGTAATGCAACACAATGCTCCCACTGAATTTGACAACATTGTAAGTGTTTCATAACCAGTGAAAACAACTTGCTTGCTTTTTACTTTCCTACACCTTTGAAGAACCATATGTAATCATTACTAAGGTACTAAAAGGTGTATTATACTCTATGAATGATGGGTTGTCCACCAATGTTATTAACTTGAAAAATTGGGTATGCAATTTCTTCCTATGAGCCTACCATCCCGTATTGGTATGTAGCACCTTTAAAGGCTAAAGCAAAACAACTAGATAAATTATGCTAGTTTGCCTTTTACCAATTTTCGTGGTTATTAGTCTAGCTTCCAATTTAGTAACTCATATACATGTTTTCCAGTTAACCAAAAGTCATGTTTGTTACAAAAAGATTCATTCCCCAAATGAGGGTAATGAAATCTTTATGAAAAATAAGATGTGAAATTATTTGCTATGAGTTACATTAGAATTTAGACAATTAAAATGTTCCTATTATAACTTTCTCATGCATGAAAAGGAATAGGATTGAGTCTCATTCTTCTCCCATGGAAAAGAGACTTTGTTTGTCTTTTTTGGTAAATTATTCTCGATCAAACATTTGTTTGAAATCAGAATGGATCAATTTACTAATATAAAACTAAACCACCTTTACGGTTAAATGATACATTAATACATTCAAAAGAATTACAAAATTCAATTTTAGTATTTTCGATAATTAACCTTTTCAAAAAAATTAAATACCCATGGTTCATAAACATATAACCATTTAATTTTCACTGAAAACTAGGATCCAAATTGATATAGTTTCATCACATCAGTTGATCTGCTAGTAATGAAATTATTCAAAATGGTACGAGTCGAACCTCAATTGCCAATTTTCAAATTGCAACTCCTAGATTTATGGGATTTACATATTGCCAACAACAGTTGCAATGTAAGCATGTTTTATCCCCATCTTATGCCTTGAGTTGCCAGTTCTCACTACAAAACTCAATTAAGTTGTCCAACTTAAGAAACTGCAAAATCATCCATGCCGGTTCTCACGACACGTGGATATTTTACCCTTTGATTACGATCTAAATCACGTTCTCACGCAAATAAAAAGTAATCTCAGGTGTTTCCATTTTATTGGATGGCATATAACTTAAATTAAGGGTAATAAATTTGATTTTTGGTGTCAAATTAAATATTTTACAAAGATGTCATGCATTCATCTTCGTAGCATAAGGTTTTATTAAAACAGTTATATCCTTGTTTTAATGTTTAAGCTTTTCATCATCAAACTTTAATCGAGGTATTGGTTACATCAATTAAAGAATTACCTTTAATTACCACTATATCTTACTGTTGTATGAGTCATAAGACCCAAGTTATTCGGATAATTACCACAAAAGTGGCGCGTAGAATTTAAGGTCAATTCACCCTTAAGATTTTATGCACATTATATAGGAATACTTGGTAACTCCATTAAGACACACAAACGAGCGGAGAATTAGGTCAGCGCAAAGCATATTACATACCCTCTTCTTTAAGGTCACAATTTAATGCGTACCAACCTTATACCCATCTTATAGTTTGTCATTAATGGGTGCGCCGTTCTAACTATTTTGTGCATAAACATCAATCAATTAAACGTTTATGACTATTATGCTTAAAAAACACATGTTTCACCATTGTTTAGATCAGTTTATTTTTCTTATTAAAAAATACCCTTGTAAACAACTTGTCACACAATTACAAACAAGCAAGTATTTTCACAATATAAAATAAACATATAAACAATGAATACATAACTTAACAATTAATCATGCATATCAAATAACCACATGCAAACGTTTTTGATAAATCATATTAACAATCAATTCTAGATCTGTCAATATGTATATGTCTAATTAAGAATTTCACCCGTTTTCATCCATGTACAAGGTGAGCCACATGCATCGATTCATCGATTGCGTAAGTCAAAATTAAACACATACCACATAGCACATAATTAATTTATTAATAATTATAATTGAGGTCTTCCACAATTTTAGATCTATCAAAAGTTAGAGTATATCACTTAACCAATTAAAGCATACGATAAAACTAGATCCATGACAAAACATGAATATTTTTATCATGAACATAAATTACACTTAACAATTAATGCAATTAATCAAAAGTTACACAATTTAATTCACATAAAATTGCATACAACCTAGGGTTTTCTAATCCAACATATCTAAGTCGTGATAATGAGATTAAAGCCGACATTCAATAGCCTTGATTTTGTATGCTTAGAAATTAAATCTAAGTTGAGAATGGTCCATGCTCTATCTCTTTATATAACTTACTTTTCTTCTTTGGGTGCATAATGCATAAGATCTTTTCATTCATAATACTTATAGAGTAAAATGTTTCCTTTGTCATTAAAAAGAACCTAACCAAAATGCTTTTGTTCATAAAATAGATGTACATGTGGATGTAGAAACATACATTTAAGAATAGATAGGTTCAGTTTGTCAACTTTGTAGAATATGGGGCTAGTTTCTGTAATTAGTTATAATGTATGGTGTCAAAGAGAATATGCTATAGGACAAAACTTATACGGAGTATCAAAATTGCAAAGAAATCAAACGCTACATTTGGGTAACGACTTGTCTTATTTGCTAACGACTTGGCTTAGCTTATGAGAAATAAAATTTATTGATTTAAATCATAAAAATATAAATATCTCATTGTTAGATACTAAAGACAATAAAACAATAACATAAATGGGTTGGAAGGTACAAAATTAGTTCACCACTTCACTCTTGGGAGGACTTGACCATTTCTAGCTCCTTAATATCCTTTTTTTATTTGACTTTAACTTTTGTGTGAAAATTGTAGAGTATAAAAAATAAGCAAATACATGCAAAAGAATTACGATCTTTAATAGTATAAGTTTTTAGTTACGTGGTTTCAAATAATAAATAAAATTACGAAACACTTGTTTTTATGTATGGTCAACTTATTTATCAAATTTTATGTAGTTTTCACGTGATATATTTTCTATTAAAATATGCATGTCACATTAAAGCACTAAAAATAAATGCTCAAGAAACTCTTATACTTTCATAAAAATAACATTTTTTTTAACATAAAAACTCTAAAGAGATTGGCAAACTTTTAGCAAAGTAGCAAAGTATAGTCTACCATCTACAAAGTAAAACAGGAAACATTGTTTCATTTTTTTAATATAAAAATGGTGTGGGGTAAAAAGAAATCATTGAAAAATACGGGTCATTGTCGGACCTTCTTAGCTAATTTTATTTCTATATTATATATTGTATAAAAATAACACAATTTTATTACAAAAGTTTAACGTTTTTTTACATCAAAATTTAGCAAGATTTTAGGGATGATCTTATTCCAAACCAAAATTGTCTGGTTAAAAATTTCCATTTTGAAAGCGAAATAAAAGGTCGATGATTATACACTTATGTACACCAAGATTATTTATTTTTCATTCAAGATACACAATTTTATTGCATAAGATCTCATCTCATTTATATCGAATTTGAACAAAATTTTAGGAATTACTCCACTTGTTTTGGCAAACGAATACATTAAAAAACAATGTTTAAACACTTATACCATTCATAAAACACAACTCAAAAGTAGAAGATTTCATATACTTTTTAAAATTATACGAATATTAGAAAACACAATCAAAGTCACCATCATGGACTAATCACCATCATCATTACCATCATTAAACTAACTCAAAAAAACGTGTTGAGCTGGTACCATACAATCTTTTCCATCTTCATAAGTAATAATCTTTTTTTTTTTTATACATTTTATGTATTTAAAAAAATGAAATTTGCAAGCTGTAAATTAACTCAAATGTACTCATCTTCTTCTTCCAACTTTATAGTCATCATCTAGTACTTCACCTCACTCTCTCTCTAAAAAAAACACAATGCTACACTCTTCCATTACCAAATTTTGATACTAATTCAGACACCCTTTTGGATCTTTTACAAAACCCATCAATGAAAAAACACCTAAACACACACTAAAAACACACACACAATGCCATAATCACCAAAATCGAAACTTTGATACATTTTCAGACACCCTTTTGGATCTTTAAGAAAACCCATAAAATGGAATCCTTAAAATGGTGGTCAAAATCAGAAACTCACAGAGGGACACCAGTTATAGTAAAAATGGAAAACCCTAATAACTGGTCAATTGAGGAAGATTTTTCATTAAACGACACAAAACCCAACAAAAATGCTAAACAGTTGACATGGGTTTTGTTATTAAAAGCTCACCGTGCAGCTGGTTGCATCACCTCCATTGCTCCGGCCACTTTTTTCATTTACTCCGCCGTACGCCGTCGTCTCTCCGCCGGCAGAACCGACACTGAGAAAACTGAGAAAAATGGTTCCTCAAGGTTTTACTTTTGTATAAAAATGTTTCTTTTTATATCTGTGTTAATGTTGGTGTTTGAGATAACAGCTTATTTTAAAGGATGGCATTTTGGTGCACCAGATCTTCATTTACAGTATTTGTATACTTTAACAAATCCTTTTGTGTTTAAAGGGTTTTTTGATTGGGTTTATTCGAGATGGGTCTTGATTCGGGTCGAATATCTTGCACCGCCTTTGCAAGTTTTGGCAAATGCTTGTATCTATCTGTTTTTGATACAAAGTTTGGATAGGTTAGTGCTGTGTTTGGGTTGTTTTTGGATCAAGTTTAAGAAGATTAAACCTGTTCCCAAACACTCTCTAGTAACTGATCTTGAATCTGGTGATGAAGGCTTTTTTCCTATGGTTCTTGTTCAGATTCCCATGTGTAATGAGAAAGAGGTAACTTTTTGTTTATTCTTTGTGGATAATTTGTGTTTTTGTGTTATACAAGCTTAATTTTGGGATAGTGGATAATTAGTGAATTTTGGGTATACCCTTTAGAGGTTTTGTTTTTTTGTGTTAAAGATTTAAGCTTTTTGCAAATTTTATGACTTTTCAAATTTGAAAACTTGAATTTTGGTTATTTGGGTTATGTTTAGTGAATGATTAGTGATTTTTGGGTATACCTTTTGGGATTTTGGTTTATTTGTGTAAAAGCTTGAATCTTATACAAATTCTTGAAATTTCCAACAATTAGAAGTTTGATTTTGCTTAATTACTTTATGAGGGTTGAACAAAAGTCTGGTTTTTGACATGCCTGTTTCAAGCGTGTTTATATTGTTCAAAAGTTTGAATCTTTTGCACATTTTTTGAAACTTCAGATTGAAAAGTTTGGATTTTGATAAGTTTGATATGGTAATTTTTGGCATACCTGTAATTTAATTACATCTTTTGAGTAAAAAGCATGGAACTTCAGATTAATAAGTTTGGATATGGTTAACGGTATTGAACAAAGCTTGAATCTTTTGAATTTTGAAGTACCCATTTGGGGATTTGTTTCTGTTTGTGCAGAAATTTGGATACTTAATGTTGTACTTGTTATCTACCAGGTTTATCAGCAATCAATTGGTGCGGTGTGTAATTTAAATTGGCCTAAATCTAAGATTTTGATACAAGTTTTGGATGATTCTGATGACCCTACAACTCAATTATTGATTCAAGATGAGGTTCATAAATGGAAAACGGATGGTGCAAATATTGTTTACAGACATAGAGTGCTAAGAGACGGTTATAAAGCCGGTAATCTCAAGTCTGCTATGAGTTGCAGTTATGTTAAGGATTATGAATTTGTTGCCATCTTTGATGCTGATTTCCAACCTCAACCTGATTTTCTTATGAAAACCGTTCCTCATTTTAAGGTAATTTCTTATTCTTGTTTTTGTACATCTAATTTATGTCATTTTTCCCATTTTAGTAGAGTTAAGAATGTGTATTTGATTCTAATTTGTAGGATAATGAGGAATTGGGATTGGTACAAGCGAGGTGGTCGTTTGTAAACAGAGATGAGAATTTGCTAACACGGTTGCAACATGTCAACTTAGCATTCCATTTTGAAGTTGAACAGCAAGTGAACGGGATTTTCTTGAACTTTTTCGGTTTCAATGGGACTGCTGGAGTGTGGCGAATTAAGGCTTTAGAGGATTCCGGTGGGTGGTTAGAGAGGACCACGGTTGAGGACATGGACATTGCTGTTAGAGCTCATCTTCATGGATGGAAAATGGTTTTCCTCAATGATGTTGAGGTACTTATAAAAAATGTCTGTTTTGTGTTGAGGAGCTTCTTTATCGGTGTTGATCAATTAAATGTTTTTTTCAGTGCCAATGCGAATTGCCGGAGTCCTATGAAGCCTACAGGAAGCAACAACACAGATGGCATTCTGGGCCGATGCAGTTGTTTAGGCTTTGCTTGCCTGACATCATCAAATCAAAGGTTTGTTTTGAAACTGATTAGTGTCATGTATGAACTTATTATTATTGAGCATTTGTGGTTAAATTATCAGTTTTGGATATAGTAAAATAACTTAGGCTCTCTCGAATGGATGCTTTAAAACCATGTTCTATCTCTAATTGTGGCCATCAAGTGTGCTCTAACAACTACTCTAAATATGCGAAATTTTTAGAGGAAACTCGACTTCCTGCATATATTTATTTATATGGAAGAACCCTATTTGAACATCTGGAAATTTTGTTTCTCACATTGTTTTCTACCTTTTATATCCGTGACATATTTTGAAAAAATTATACCTTCGATTTATAATTTACGTAAGTATCAAATTTATTCTAAACTGAGATTCATATTAATTTTTTAATGAGTTTTATCTTGTGCCCTATAGTGAGTAAATAAATTTGTGACAGTTTAATATTAGTGATAAGTATAATTGTAAGATTTTTAATATCATTGGTGCTTTAGAATAAAGGGTTTGATATCGATTTTTTGGGGTGGGAACATGCTGAGAATAAGGAAAATTGTATAAATGGAACCTACTATGGGTCAATATTTTAACGATTGCACTTTCTAAACCAACATTTTAGGGTTTATTTCAAAAAACACATATCTAAAGGACTCGAGCTATAATTGATGATGAGATTTAGGTTCATTAATGTGGCATCCACATGTATTCTAAATGATGACATGTCCTTTATAAATATCAATTTTCAAACATTTTGGATGGTGATGTAAAAGCTCCTAAAAAGAAAACAAAATAGACATATGTTCTACTATATTTAACTCACTTCTCCATCTCTTTCTTACTCCTACACCAGTAACCTTCCTCTTTCATTCCCGTCGTTGGCTACCCTTTCCTACATGATATGTGACACAGTCTGCCAGCTTTACGCTTGATCTTTATATACGTTGTCAATATTTTTCTATCCAACAAATCCATATGAGTAGTCTTATTTGCTTTGACTTCAACAACAAAAGGTATGGGTTTCCCTAGAAGATGAGATCCATAGCGAAATCTTAAAATTAGTGTGAATGATAATGACGTCCTCATAGAAACTACCAAAATAATTGTAAAAATAGCCAGCGCAAAATTCGGACCCTGTCACATAGCATGCGAGAACCGATGGTGGTGGAAATGGAAATTGTAGGGGTTATTGGTGTTGCGGTCCTCCGGAGATGTCTATTAATTAAATAATTGAAACATTTCTATTTTCTTATATTTTTTTGGATCTATCACTATTGAATTGAAACTTTCATAAGTTAAAAATAATTGACATGTCATCATTTAGAATACTGATGAAGTGTTACCCAGCGTCGAAGTGAAGTTCCTTGTCTTAGCGTCCTCCTTCCTATAGGAAGGGCCCCATTACTTTGGCAATTTCGGATCAATCTATATTTGATTGATTGCCTCCATTATGTTGTTGCTAATGCTATCAAAACCACTATTTTTGGTTTTGGCTCTTCCAAATCATTCCCGTGGATACCACATCATTAGTAATCTACACCTCATCATCAGTTATAAAAGATTTGGACCCTGATGTTGGTATTAAAAGTATAATCACTAACTCAAGTTTGGTTCCAATTTTATATAATTTTCCCCTGAAGATGCTATTACAAGTATTTTGTTTTTGGTTATCTTCACTGCGGAGTATTAATTTTTAGAAGTTGAACACTCAAATAACTTATTTTAAAAATCACATGATCACTTTTAGACCACACATCCAAAAACACCATTAGTATTTTCATTGCATGTTCCTATTACATTGACAAATTTCGTGAAACCTTTTTGACATCTCTGATGAAATTGATGGTTTGTTGTATGCAGATTAGCATTTGGAAGAAACTAAACATGATATTTTTATTCTTCCTTCTTAGAAAGCTGATCCTACCGTTTTACTCATTCACCCTCTTTTGCGTAATTCTCCCAATGACCATGTTTGTTCCGGAGGCAACTCTCCCTGCATGGGTTGTCTGTTACATCCCCGCAACCATGTCCTTTCTCAACATCCTCCCTTCTCCCAAATCTTTTCCCTTTTTAGTCCCTTACCTTCTCTTTGAAAACACAATGTCCGTAACCAAATTTAATGCCATGATATCAGGCCTTTTCCAACTAGGCAGTGCCTATGAGTGGGTTGTCACCAAGAAATCAGGCCGGTCATCTGAAGGCGATCTTGTGTCATTAACCGAAAAGATTCGAAAGAGATTCAAAGGGGTGGGTCAGAACCTGATTTAGAAAAATTAGAGGAAGAGATGAAAGAAAAAGCGAGAAAGATTAAGAACAAGAAGCATAATAGGATGTATACCAAAGAGTTGATGTTGGCTTTTCTTCTATTGACAGCTTCCGCTAGAAGTCTTTTATCTGCTCAGGGTATCCATTTCTATTTCTTGCTATTTCAAGGACTGTCGTTTTTGCTCGTGGGGCTTGACTTGATAGGTGAGCAGATTGCATCATAAAACGTTCATAGTTACATTTAGTACACCGAATATTGGGTTTTAGTAGATACTCTTGAGTGTTGAACCCAAAAAAAGAGCAGTTAACGTGTATCCCACGATACGAGGAGTTGTGTAACTTGTGTTACGGGATTGATTTGTTGTTTTTATTTGTTTTGGTCAATTCTTTTGTATGAAGTGGTTTATATGTTTAGCTGAATCTTTTGAACATGGAGGTAATGAGTAGCCAGTGTATATTATTTAGGGATTGCTCTTTGTTAATTCATATTCTTTTTTTCTTCTCTTAATGTATTGTCTGCTCATTTATGGTGGTGGTTAATATTTTTAACAGCACCTGATAAATGTGATCTAACTTTATATGAAGTCAATGTCATTTAATATTTGTAATTGTTTACAGTTCATGAAGTTTAACTGTCATTTAATCAAGACTTAATTTGGTAGGTCACAATAGTACAAATCTTTGGTGTTATCCTCTTATTATAATTCTGTCATTTAATGAAGACTTGATTTGGTAGGTAAAAGTTAGAAAATTCAAAATTCATATTTTATCCTTTTTTGTTAGCTTTGGGTCACATATTAACAAAACCTGTTTTTATTATAATTCATACAATATTTGGACTAATGAACAGTTACATATGCTGACTTTTGAGTTTTGAACTATTAACCATAAAGTTCAAAGAAGGACGAACAATAGCTACATTGGGCGCGGTGTGAGCATGCAATATAGCTGGATAAGCGCCCGTCACGGAGCTAGTGATCTTAAGCGCATATCTTGTAACAGTCGAGGACAAGATGGCACTAATGTGTCAAATAAGTCGGGGCGTCTTGAGGCGCCAGTACAAGTCTGCGTCTTCTTTGGGCTTTGAAACATCTAAACGAGTAAGGACAAAATGTTTCTTGATTAGGGGAGCTTAGGAGGCTGTGATTTGGTCCTTGAGGTCTGAGAGCAAAAGCTGCGTAAGCTAAGCATCAGTATGACGAGGAGTTATCCATGACTTATATGCGTGATAGCGAGGCGGGTGGCTCATAGGCCGCGATCTGCGCCTCGGCGCCACCAGTACCACAGAATCGCGGTGGTCAATGCCTTGGGAGGTAGTGCGGTGTGCTGGGGCGTGGCAAATCGAAGCAATCGAGAAGCTCACGAGGCGAGGCCCAAAGGCACCGTGGATAAGGTACACGAGTATGATTACGAATCATATAATCACTTGGTCATTGCTATCTACGGAAAATGAAGGACTTGGAGGCTGGATGATATGAACTTGGCGCGATCAAGATTACCCGATAAATGTGATTATGACGGGGTTGACTTTGGCGCGTCATCGTCTGAGGATGTCGAAACACCAGGGACTATTATTTGAAGCCCGTGGGTCGCGACTCAAGTTCTGTTTTTGCGCGTCCGGGATGGTGAATCCTTTGCATTGGAAAGGAGGTACCTCTAAGGAGGTCTTGGGCGCATGCGACCCGTCTTGCTAAGAAAAAGGGTATCGCGGTAAGGCCATTTTGTGTGGGGTTGGTGCGGCCCGCTTGCCAAGGTCGATGGGGTGCCGTAAGCGTGGCCACCGTGTCGCGTCGGGATCACGGTATGTTGAAGGGCGTTGGCGTAGCCAAAGAAACAGCAGTCGCATTGGTATACACTTAAGCCTTGCTGGCAATTTGGTAGTTGACATGTTCAATGTCTTTTGTAATAACTTCGTAGTTATGAATAAGTTTCTTTTTTGTAGATACTATTAAGGCGTGTAATATAAGCGTATCGTGTATCTTTGCGTGAAAGATGTATTTGTTGCCAAAGAAACAAGCGTGTAAGCCAATGCGAATGTAGGAAATGCATAATCATGTATGAAGATCCTAAGCATACTTGGAAAATAATTCTAAGTACTTGATCATAATCGTGTATGTTATAGTTCGACGTCTTGGAAATATCTCATTAAGGAATCAAATGTCTTGGCTCTAAGTTGTTAAGCGTCTGCGTGTGCATTCTTGCTGAACCATCGTGGGATCTTGCGCATAACTTATTCAACGTCTTGAGAATAAGGTGTTTAACAAGGATCGTGATCCGGTATTGATGGGTTTGCAACCCTCTTACTCAACAAGTTAGTTAGTAGGCAACTTATCCTTTTACCATCGTGGGTTTATTTGTAGTGCATCTGCATCATCGTGAGCGAAATAAAAATTGTTAAGACATACGGTATATGGAGATAACAACTTAAAATGTGTGAGAGTTAGCTAGACACATGACGTTTTATTAATACTTGCAAGTTTATCAGAAATAACAAAGCGATAAATATGAAAATAAAAGCGGAGTACATGAATGTTTATTGAGCCTTGAAAGTCGCGGAGCGTCTATAGCGTTGTCTTAGTAGCTATTCTTATAGGTAGCACCTATTGAGGTTCTTGATATTCCATGTCTTGATGATGTCGCGACCATCAAACCTCGTAGTCGATGCAGCTTTGTGCCGTTGCTTGATAACCTCATAAGGTCCTTCCAGCTGGTCAGAACTTACACCTTATCTTGGTGGCTTGCCTCATTGGTAGCGGTGAACAAAGTCGCTGGTCTGAATGAAACACTGCGTACCTTGGCATCATAGTATCCTTTCATTTTGACTTTGACCTTGCCTCCCGTATGGCGGCGTTCGCGTCTTTCTTCCAGTGGGTCAAGTCGACCACGTCTTTCGTCGTCATTCGTAGTCACATTGATCTCGCGGTGCGGATAGTTGTATGCCGATCTCCGTTGGTATAGCGACACATCCGTATACTAGAGAGAGGGGTATCCCGTCTTTGGTTTCGCGAGGTGCGGTCGCCCATAGTACATGTGAAAGTTCTTGACCCGCTTCCTTTGTGCTTGTCCAGCGTGCTTTGATTCCTTCGCGGGCTTCGATTTGCGCTCGACTAAACCATTGGTTTGTGGGTGCGTAAGCCTATAAGTGTTGGGTGATGTTTAACTTTCGCACCAATCTTTGAAGGGTTGTCGCGAATTGTTTCCGTTGTCGAGATGATTTCACGGGTAATCCAGGCGGCATACAATGTTGTCTCGGACAAAGCGTTTTACGATTGCGGGTGATTGTTGCTCTGCTTTTGCCTCGATCCACGGTGAAGTAGTCTATAGCCACTATGAGAAACTTGAGACCGCTGCTTGCTATTGGAAAAGGTCTGCGATATCAATGCCCCGTTTGTAAAATGGCAGCGGCGCGTGATTGGCGTTAACTCATCTTTGTGGTTGGCGTGATGCGAATGCGTGGACTTGGCAATCATTGCACTTCCTTATCAAATCCAGCGCATCTTTATGCATGGTTGGCGATGGTATCCGATCGCATGGCGCGTGCTACAACGGACCGTGGTCCTGCGTGCATGCTACATGAACCTTCATGGTTTCGCAACACATAATTTGCTTGTAAGGGATGGCGCGCCGAAGCCATGGTTGGAGGAAAGGCGTCGTCTGATATGTTGTCGCGATTTGAATCTACTTGTGTGGCCGTATTATGACACATGCATTCTTGGGGTAATGTACCTTTGCTTAAGAATTACGCAATCGGTGTCATCCATGTAGGACCATCCTCTACATATTGCGGAGACTTCCATCTCCGATATTGACTTCTTCGGTGTTTCCACGGCACTTGCTTTGATAAGTGTCGCGAAGCTTGTCGGCGATTTTGCTCGGTGCATACGCTGCGATTTTCTCCCCTAGGGACTTGCTTGATAGTAAATCTGTCAAAGCCTTTGATCGATGTCTTAGTCTTCTCGAATCTTTGGATCATATTTTCTTCTTTGGCGTATTCATGACACATGGTTGGCCGCTGTGGGGAGTCCACATTTGCTTCAAATTCACGCCCATTCGGTGCAATCGTGGTCGTGATCGAGCTTCATATTACGCCTCATTGTTTGTCGAGGTAAATTCAAAGCGGTCGTAAGTGAATTCATTCCTACGGGTTTGTGAGAATAAGGCCGGCTCACAGCCGTCCAGCATGAGGACCGATCATAAACAAAATCCATGGATCTTGTAGTTCTTTCTCGCTTGGTGTAAGTACCTCGTCGGTGTCGGCTTCTCGATGATGAAGTCCGCGAACTTGTCCTTTTATTGCGATGCGTGGTGCATGAAAAATATTATGTTAGCTGGCAATACACTCCACGGAGTCGATCTGGCGCATCGGGTTTGGAGATGATGCAGCGATGGCTTGATGCATGATTACGCTATCGGGTGCGCTTGGAAATCTGCGTAGCGATCGCTGCGGCAAACACTAATGCTAAGACCGACTTTTCCATGGCACTATAGTTCACCTCCGTCTTCTTAAGCGCTTTGCTTACAAAGTAGATAGGGGTTTGCAAGGTCCTATCTGTGGTAGCCTTCTTGTTGGCCCTTCGTGAGTTCTTGATAAATACATGATCGGCTCTTCCTGGTCGGGGTGCCACAGTGTTGGGGTGTTGCTAGATCTTTGTTTGAGTGTGGTGAAGGCCTTACACCTCCAGTGGGTCCAGAAAGTCACCGCTTCTTTATACACTTCTTGAGTGTTTTGAAAAGAGGCAATGACTTCTCTGACTTAGAGCGGGGAACTTTGAGGCGGCCGACTTTCCATTGAGGATTGGACTTCCTTCGGTGCGTGGTGAGGAAGCTCTATTCTTGCCTTTGTCTTTTCGGACAAGGTTTTATGCCATCGGGTTCTATCAAGTACCCTAAGAACATGCCTTGATGGCCTTGAAGGTGCATTTCTTAAGTTAGCTTCATGTTGATCTCGTAGAGTCTTGAATGTTTCTTCATGTCGCGCACAAGTTCATTCTCGATATGACTTTTTATGACGGGTCATCCACATAGACTTCGGTTGCGGCCCTTGTTTTTCAAAGGCATTGTCTACCGGCCGCGATAGGTGGCACCGCGTTCTTGAAGCAAGCGGCATTTTGTGTAACGATGGCATGGCTTGTGTGGAAAAACTGTTTTTCCTCGTCTTCTTGAGCCATTTGTATACGGTGATATCCGCATGCAGCGTCGAGAAAACACTTCAGCGGGTATCCGCACAAGGACTCTATTTTCCAATCTATCTGCGGTAATGGATAGCGATCCTGTGGGCATGCTTTATTAAGGTCGGTGAAGTCTACACATTCGCCATTCTGGTAAGCTTTTTGACCATTCTTTGGATTAGAAAGCCAATCGTGGTAATAGACTTCACGCATAATTCCCGCTTTAACTAATTTACGTATTACGCGGTACTGCGCCTCTACGGGGCTTGGCGCGCTTTACGGCGTATCGGTGAGTATCCTTGTCGGATTCTAAGTTTATGCTCACGTGATCGGCGTGGTACTCGATCATGTGTTTGGGCTCCCAGCGAAAATATCCACGTTCTTTTGTAGGAGCGCGGCCGCTAGCTTGGTTGTCAAACAATGACCTCCGATGGTTATCTCACAGTGCGGGTATTACGGGTGAATTCGACCTTAAAGTTGGGGACTTTGGCCTTGCCTTGCTTGAGGATTGGTTCCATTCGCATGTAGTGTTACATTCTCTGTTTAGCACCGTGGCATTGTAAAGTGACAATGCCCCTTCTGCGGGAATTTAAGCATCCGTCTTGTTGTTGCTGCACAGCATGGTGATATCCGGGTCTCCCAATAATGCCATTGTATGATGAGGATTTGATCACCATGAAATCCATCGGGTTGTCGTAGAGTGCTCTGCGTTGCCATGACCGACTAATGTCCTTGATTGGCCCATGGGCCATATCTTCTCACACAATGGCCGGTGAGTGCGGTGTTGACCGAGTTAGCCCGACTACGTATTTGGTGTAGTAGTCTTTTAAAGCAATGCTCATACATAATATTTGCGATGCCCGCCATCGATGTACATGCGGTGTATGTCGTGACCACCGCGCTAATTTCAATGGTGAGGGCTCTGCTGCTGCGTTGTCCATGATTAAAGTAGGAAAGAGATTTCACTTCTTGGAAAACTCTTGGTGACCTTCTGTCGGTGGTTCGTTGCACGTACGTATCATGTAGATTGTCTTTGAAACCATGTACTCGCATCTATGGTTCAGTGAGATTTTGAACCCACAACCAAAATGGTTATAGACTCGGGTATCCCGGATTCCTCAATAGTCAATAGTCAATAGTCAAGAAACCAAACTACCTTAGGAGCATCGAAGAGGGTCCTATTCCCCGGCGAACACAAAGTCAGAACAAGAAACATCATCAGCAATCTTTCGGAATAAAAATCAACAACAATGTTAACACTAGTCATGAACAGATAATGCTCCATTTGAAACTAGAAAGTGACATGTTACCTACATAATAATGTCACTCTTCCTGTTCTTGTAAACATTATCATCACAATAAACAAAAAATCTGAAAGCTTTCATTCCCAAACTAATACACCAAAATACATAAAATAACATCACTTTTTGTTTTTCTCCTAAAAATCAACACTCTTTACAACAAAATTTTCTTTCAACTGATTAATCCAGAAAAGACTTCATAAAACTTCACACAATTTCCTTACTCAAACAAGTCCACGTTTTTTCCTTCTTATGTCCATTTACATGTATATGGTCCGTAAAGTTTTAACGAGTCATCTTCTGCTAAAACTCGAAGAACAAACAATAGCAGTTGGTAGAGACTATGCAACTCTCTTTTGTAGAAAACTTGCTCATCTCACTCTTTTTATCACTTTAATTTTTGGTCCTACACAAACTCTGATCTGCGCGTCTATAGTTTCAGTTAGAAGACAATATTATCACTTCCCAAATTCTATAAATCCATCTTTTCTCGTCCTGCTAAACACAAATGATAGCTAGTGGTTAGAAAAAAAGATCATATCCACTAAGATATTAGAAAGGTTTTCTTAAGCAATTACCATTTGGTCCAAGACTGTTGGTGCCAGGATTAACATCATATCCCATTTGAAGAAGATTGTGGAGATCGTTATCCCACACAGGCTATAAGATTACAAAGAGAGAAAACTTAAGACACTTCCATCAACCATATCATTATGTTTGTCATTAGATAATCAATGAAGAATCACATTAATTCTATTAAAATGTAATCAAGTTAGTACAGCTATTAGTACCTGAGGATGGATAGCATGCAATTGTGCAGTTGTAGCTGGAACACCGGGCAAGTTTCCGTGTGAATAAGAATGTGATGGGTTTAATGTGTGGCTAAATCCAAAAGCTGGATTCGAAATGCTGCCTCGTGAATGAAGAACCTACACATATACCAAATAAAGTTAGAAGGCTAAGCATTATGCATCTATCAACTAAGAGAACAAGATGTGACAAATGGGATTAAGCAAAATTAGTAACAATGAGGGTTTAGCTAGCAGCAACTTACATCCTTAAAGACAAGGCAATCAATGTCAATGTTCACTTCTGGATTCACTGTCGCTAGTTTCATTGACAAAAACTGCAGGGAAAAATAAATTATACATAATCTATCTGGACAATGAACTTCAAAATCTTAAAAATCTTTAATCAGACAAAATCACAAGTAGAGATATTGCGGAGATGTGAATTTTTATGTTTTAAATATAGGTCACTCGGAGTTCACTAGACTAAGTTCTCACTTTAAACAAGAGTAATGTAATGGTCACACATTTCACTAAATAGTGTTGAGTTATTTTGTTGATAAGCAGACACCTTTACAGATGAGAGAATTGAGAATAGGGGAAGAATTATATATTTGTACTCCGTATCATTTACTAAAGATCATAGGCGTGTATCTTAAAGTGTAGGATCTAATGGAATATTCTGGTGGGATTTCGTGAGTTAGCAAATATATGTTTGAAAGGCTGTTTGAACCGTTGAGGAACAATACATACTAACCATCGAGGACAGCTACAGCAAGGATTGTTCGAATAGCAAACGTTTTCTTGTCGTCCACATTCTCTTTTTGAGTGAAACCCTTGGCGAGTGGCGACAAGGCATGACTTAAATCGATCAATGTGAGTCAAGTAATGATAGGTAAAGGTTTGACATCCAATGACAGTGAGAAGATCAAAGTGAAGACTGATTTTATATAAGCTCATAGGAATTTTTTTTCTTACGAATCCAATGTGGAGGCCAAAATCCAGCACCCTTGTATGGTTTAATCTCGTCATTTCAAGTGGTTGTCTATGTTTGTGGCACGTTTTATTACAACTGAATATAGGATTCTTATCATCCAACATTACATAAGCAACTTCTTATGGCATTTAAACAACAGCTACACGGAGATCTTAATACGAACAAATGATATACCCTACAACAAATGTGCTATTTATAGACTTAAACACAAATGTAACTAGATATGGGATTTAAATGAAGCATATAACAAGGGACTAACATTATGATGGAATCAAAGCAGCTAAAAGCATATAACATACCTCGACTTGTTGTTGGAGTGATTGAACGTAGTTGATAATCTCATCAAGCATTACAGCTTTTCCAGTGATCTTAACCCAAATTGACACAACAAACACCATTAAAACCTCACAAACAAACAAACATATATAAACAAATAAGTAGTTCTTAAACCTGCTTAGTTTACCTTATTGCAACCAGGAACAAGATCTTGAAGCAATTTCATTCTCTCACTGATCTTTTCTCTCCTAACCTGAATAAAACCAATTTCTAACATCATTCGACAAAAAAAACAAACAAAACTATCAAATATCACAAAATAAATGACATAAACTTTACCCTTTCTGCAAGACTATGACTATTAGTAGCTTGACCTCTTTTCGCTCTCATATGAACATAATCCTCTTTACGATCCGAACCCTCATTTACTTGTTTTCCTTTCGAATCAACTCTAAGTTTCTTTTCATCATTTTCACTAACATTATCACCATTCTACAACCAATACAAAATCAATTAGTAACAAATTTTCAAATTCACAAACATTAAAAGATGATCAAGATTCGATTTTTTTCGCATACCATATTCGGGTTCAATCTTCTTTTCTCCCTGCTACTATTGTTACTATTACTATTAGGTGATGCACTAGGATTGACCATCATTTTAGGCACTAATTCACCAGATTGATACTGATTCATTAAAGGGTAAGTACCAAAGTTCTCTAATGGATCCCAACCTGGCCCAAAAAGATTACCAGACCCACTTGAAGATTTGTTATTAAACATGGATCCTGAACTCATTTCACCTCTATATTGATAACCCATTTCACTATCATCATTTTCAGAAGAACCCATATTTTGTTTTTTAAAGATTCAAGAACATAAAAGTGAAAAAGCAAGTAGGATCTATGCTATGTTAACTTAACTAGCATAAAGTTGAATATAAAAAATAAAAAAAAGGTTAGGTTTGACCAAAAATAAAGGGCTATGGTTAAGGGTTAGTACTCATGTATTAGTATCTTGCAAGACTCAATAAGGAACAAAATGGCAGCTTTACAGTGCAAAAGAAAGAAAGACTTGAAAATGAAGTGTGGTACATATATATTTACTACCATTGATGTTGTTTCAAAATGACATGATGATCAAAGTGAAAACTGTAACAGACAAGAAAGTGTTAACCTTTCATAAGAGTATAAAGTAAAGTAATGAATAGACACTAGTTGCTAAGTTACAGCTTGCTCTTCTATTTTTTTATTTAGTTTTTTACTAAAATATATACTACGTATAACCTACAAGATTCCCCATTTAACTATTAATAAATTGTTTCTTAAAAAAACAAATATTACCTCCGTCCTATTTTTATTGTCACTTTGACTTTTGACATTCTTGTTCATTAATATATTTATTTGTGTTATATAATCTTGATGAAAATTATACCAAATGAAAATACACTTAAACACTAATATATTCATATATTTTTCATCAAATATTATATAACAAAAAAAAAAAAAAAATTATAGTCGCGGACAATAATTTAGAACGGAGAAGTAAATGTTAGTTTTCACAGGGCTTATTTAGGGGTGTTTGGCAACCTTTGAAAGCGTGATTATTTGATTATCACGTTTTAAAACGTGAATAATCAGTTTTGGTGTTTTGTTGCAAACGTGATTATCGTTGAATTTGCTTTCAAAGCGTGTTTTGAAATTGGAGTGAGGACTACTTTTGAAAGCGTGGTTTCTGAAACATCGTTTATCTGACGTGATTTTTACCCAAACACCCCCTTAGACTTTTTTTTATTTGAGCTTTTAATGATTTAAAATAGAAAAAAACACATATAACCTATTGGGATAGTTATTTGTAAATGTAACGAAGTTATCACTTTTTGCTAAGTTGTGTATGTATTTATTAATCCTCCAAAACAATGCGAACAATTTACTAATCCTACTATTATATGCATAATTTAACATTTGTTTAGAGTTATTTACATAAATCGTCCTTGTGGTTAGGACCAAATTACAACGACAGTCCTTACTATCAGTTAGAGTTATTTACATAAATCGCCCTTGTGGTTAGGTCGGTCAACGGGACGGGTCGCCACGTGTCACCACCTGAGTGGTGCCACATGGCATCGGGTCGGGTCGTGTAAGTGAATGGGTCAAGTCGGTCGGTCAACGAGTTGCCACGTTTAGAGTTATTTACATAAATCGTCCTTGTGGTTAGGACCAAATTGCAACGACAGTCCTTACTATCAGTTAGAGTTATTTACATAAATCGTCCTTGTGGCTAGGCCGGTCAACGGGACGGGTCGCCACGTGTCACCACCTGAGTGGTGCCACGTGGCATCGGGTCGGGTCGGGTAAGTGAATAGGTCAAGTCGGGTCGGTCAACGAGTCGGGTTGCCACGTGGACCAATGAGGTGGTGCCAAGTGACGATGCAAAATAATACCCCAAATGCCTCCGCTGGGATCGAACCAGGGTGGCTTGTGTGGGAGGCCAAGGTGATACCCATCTGAGATGGGCATACCTTCAATTATTTATATGCACTTTGTTTCCTTTAATCACTCTTTGTTGACAGTCCGTTTTTTTAATACTAAAAGGTTCAAAATAGTTTTGACCTATCAATTTAAGGGGGTTATGGACCGGATAATAATTTGAGAAAAATACCGTCGGACTCATTTTTTCGTGCTATTTCCAATGGTATGCTCGGGGAATTTTTTTGACTTCGTGTGAACCTCGAAAAATGCGAAAACGTCGTCGAAACTCATCCGAAAATCATCGTTTTTGCTTTGTTTTCAAACCCTTATACCTGCAAGACATAATAACACATAAAAAACATATTTGCAATATAATTTCACATATTTGCAATATATTTTATGGTTATTAGTCCGTTTTAAACCCTTGTACCTACCAGAAAATATATGAAATTATATGCGGTTTTATATGCGGACTAATAACCATAAAATATATAGCAAATATGTGAAATTATATTGAAAATATGTTTCTTATGTGTTATTATGTCTTGTAGGTACAAGGTTTGAAAACAAATCAAAAACGGTGATTTTCATATGAGTTTCGTAGACTTTTCGCATTTTTCGAGGTTCAAACGAAGTCAAAAAAATTCCACGAGCATACCATTGGAAAGAGAACGAAAAAATGAGTCCGACAGTATTTTTCTCAAATTTTTATCCGGTCCATAACCCCTTTAAATTGATAGGTCAAGACTATTTTGAACCATCTAGTATTAAAAAAATGGACTGTCAACAAAGAGGAGTTAAAGGAAATAAAGTGCATATAAAATAATTGAAGGTATGCCCATCTCAGGTGGTTATCACCTTGGCCTCCCACACAAGCCACCCGGGTTCGATCCCAGCGGAGGCATTTGGGGTGGCACCACCTCATTGGTCCACGTGGCAACCCGACCCGTTGACCAACCCGACTTGACCCATTCACTGACCCGACCCGATGCCACATGGCACCACTCTGGTGGTGACACGTGGCGACCGACCCGTTAATCGGCCTAACCACAAGGACGATTTATGTAAATAACTCTAACTGACAGTAAGGACTGTCGTTGCAATTTGGTCCTAACCACAAGGACGATTTATGTAAATAACTCTAAACAAATGTTAAATTATGCACATAATAGTAGGATTAGTAAATTGTTGGCATTATTTAGGAGGATTAATAGATACATACACAACTTAGCAAAAAGTGGTAACTTCGTTACATTTACAAACAATTATCCTTAAGCTATAAGGCTAGGCACAATAAAGGTGATAACCAACTGGGTTGTCAAGGTTGATGAGGGTCATGCTAGTTGTGACTTCAAGGTCGTCGGTCATGATTTTGGCTATGAGGGTCGTCCAGACTTCAAATAACCTAGGTTGTGTGGTTGTTTGTGTGTGTTTTAATAATTAAAATGTATTTTTGTGAGATATGTTTTTTATAATGTAGGTTGCTTTAACGTGCCTAAAAGATTATTTGTAGATCGCAGAAGAGAGAAAACTTATAAGTAAGGAAAGGATATAAGTCGAATCGGATAAGTCAAACAAAAATTATAAGTAAGGAAAGGATATTTGATGCAACATATCTTAGGTTGCGCGTAATATTCACCCACTCACTATCACCATCTCAACATTCACTCAATTCATCAAACCACGAAATAACCGTAGTTATGACCACAAAACCAAACACGAACAATCTCCACAAAAAGAGTTGTACCACCAAACGAGTGACATAACTTAGAGACAACGCGTGGCGGAGGGGGTCTGTCATGGTGACCACTTATGGTGGTGCCTCCATTACGCGTAACCTTATAATATACCTTTCACGAATAAAGTTCTTACAAATTGCATGTTTTGAATAAATATTCTCAAATTTTAAAATTTCTCATGATACCTGATGTGTACATTTTTTCGCAGCCTCTCTTCTTAATAACATTTTCTTGTTCATAGCAAAAAATTCTAAAAAACGGTCGGATAAAAATTATATCATATTAACTTACACATTCGCTATTTTGATTTAAACTCCATTTTGCCGTATTTTTCGCTCTATATTTAGAGTAACAATTTATTACGAAAAATATTTACGATATAGATTTATATTATGAGAAATGATAAAGATGCCTAAAAAAACATGTCTAACTATATGACTAACACTATGTGGCAAAAGTTTATTGGTTGTAGCAGCCGGGCCCAATTCTTTACAAACCAATAAACTCTTGACACATAGTGTTGTATATATAATTAAACGTGTTTTTAAGCATCCTATCATTCTCTTATATTATATATGAGAAGAGTACCATGCATGCGATGCGACGGGGTACCCAATGATTATTTTTGTGGCGCGGTCCGGTGGTTGCGGTGTAACTATGGTTGAGGAGATGCGGTGGTGGTAGTGTAACATGTGAGGATGGAGAGGTCCGGTGGGGTTGTTTCACTATGGTGGTGGTGTAATTGTTTGTGTTCATGTGGGTATTTTAATAAAATGGTACATTACAAAATAAAAATGCACATAAAAGACCCTTAAATTTTCTCGTTGTAACATATGTGTATGTATTGAACACTATTTATACCTTTTTATTAAAGGGCTTTTAAAAGTTTTAAAGTCGACGACCATTTTGTATTAAAGAACTTATTACGAGCTTTTATTACAAAACGATTGACCATCATAATTAAAAGTATTGACCAATATTGTCAACAACATTTATTAAATGGCTTGTTATTTCTTAATAAAGAAATAATTTTTGTCTTAAAAATTTTAAAACTACTTTATATAAAAAGTCCCAAATCTTTTATAAAGTAGCATAGATGTATTGATAGCTAAGAGGTATTAAGCGAGCCATATACACGCCATCGTCAGGATGAGTAGATTGGAAAAAAAGATATGATATTAAGCGATGTATCATCCTTCCTCCTATCCACATTAGTTGCATCCTCATTCCTCTGCAAGTCTGCATCAATAGCAATGCGATATTAATCGATATCCGCATTTATTCATTCACCAACTTCCCTCCTCTAATACTTATTTGCGATTGGAAGGTTTTTGCTATTAATGTTATTTTAGTTACCTTTGATGTAATGATGAATATAACTTGATCACTTCTCGATAATTTGCACAAACAGAATTTGACCTTGAGATCTTTACATTTTACGGAAACTTACATAAAAGATCTGTCTTGGGTTTAATTTCAATTAAAGGTATTCTTTTTTTTTTTTTTTTCCGAATTTAAGGTCTGAAACTTCTTTTTAAAGTTCGATTTAAGTTTTTTTCCTAACTTACATTAACCATTTCATTAGTAAATTACATGTTTGGTCCTTGAATTTGTATAGGCATTTCACGTTTGGTCTATTTTAAATCATTTTCGTCCGTTTGCATACGTTTTGTCGTTTCTGCGTTTTGTCGTTTTCAGCGTTTTGTCGGTTTTGCGTTTTAGCCCCTTTTCCACGTCTCGTCTTTTTTACGTTTTCAATACACGCTTTGCGTTTAAAATCGCTTTACATGTTTCGTTCGTTTTGCGCGTTTCGTCGGTTTTGCGTTTCCATCCTTTTTTCCACGTTTTCGTCCGTGCAAAAACGGACGAAAACGTGTAAGAACGGGCCGAAACGTTCAAAAACATATGAAACGTCGAAAACAGACGAAACGTGTAAAAACGGATGAAACGTCAAAACAGACGAAAACGTGTAAAAATAGACAAAAACGTGGAAAAAGGACGAAACGCAAAACGGACGGCGTAAAATATACTTAAACATGTAAAAACGGACGAAAACGTGTAAAATGCAGAAAACGTGCAAAACGGATGGAAACGTGTAAAACTAACGAAACGTGCAAAGCGGATGGCGTGTAAAACCAATGTTTTCAAACCCGGTCGACCGGCCAGTTCAACCGGTCGGGGCCGTGCCCGACCACTAAAGCGGGTCAAAAACCGGGTTTCTAAAACCGGTCAACCGGTTAAACCAGCGGGTTTGATTTTTCAAATTTTTTATGAAAACGGGTTGACGGTTAGACCAAACCGGTTGACCAGAATCAAACCGTTGACCCGGTCGAAAAAATAAAATAATAAAAATGAAAACGGTTGACCAAGAATCGAACCGGTGTCCGGTTTTCGACCGGGTCGATTAAAAACCGGTTTTAAAACATTGGTAAAAACGGATGAAAACATGTAAAAACGGACGAAAACGTGTAAAAACAGACGAAACCATATAAAACGGACGAAAACGTATGCAAATGTATGAAAACGGACGAAAATAGACCAAACATGAAATGCCTATACAAACTCAAGGACCAAACATGTAGTTTACTAACGAAATGGTTAACGAAAGTTAGAAAAAAACCTAAATCGGCCACACAAAAAAAGTCAAGTACCTTAAATTGAGGAAAAAAAATACCTTTAATCAAAATTGGATATAAGATGAAGACTTTTTATGCAATTTGCCCTACATATTTCAATGATGATATTCACACAACTTTTAATAGTTGTCCATCCCCCACAATGGTTAACAAAGGGTTATATTATAAAGACCTCCCTATGAGGCTATAAAGGGGTTTTAATGTTAATGATTCCTTTTGTCTCATGTTCTTCAGTATAACACAGTTTTTGTAAGTTTCTGTTTCGTATTTTGACAGTTTTAAGCGTTTGACTTATTAAACTTTATATTTTATGTTCCGTACTTGCATGTTTATAGTTTTTTTAATATAAAAAAATTATTAAAAAAAAAACAAAAAACAAAAACGATGGAGGGTCTTATTTGTATTTTTTGGAGGGTTCAAATAAATCACCCCCTTAACAAATGACACCAAGCTTAAGTGAAAAGACTTGTCCTTGTTACGTGGTAAATTGTTGATGAGTTCACATAGTGAAATAAGAAGCATTTTAACAAAAGAGAGAAGTAAATAAAACTGTGAGTAAGGATCAAATGGGAAGTAAAATTAAAATGAGAATGATGAGAAGAAACTACAGCCGCACATTTCAGATGCACTTAAAGAAATACTCCCCCCGTTTTAATTTAATTGTCCATATTTCCATTTTTGGATATCTCAAAAAGATTGTCTTACTTTCATTTTTTAGTAAAAGCTAGAGGATCTAAAGAGAATATTCTATTCGTGTGGTTAAAATTAAAGTGGCACTTTTATTAAACTTTGTGATTTCTCCGACATTAAATTGAGACGGGGGAGTATATCATTCTCTTAAATTCTCCTCCTTATTCAAATGTGCTACCAAATTTCTTCTCATTCTTCTTATTTCAATTTCTCTTATTAGATCTCTTCTCATGAAACTATTGCCAAGTTAAAGTTAAGAAAGAATGTGAGAAAATATATGGAATTATATCTCTTTTCATTGTTGTTCTTACATGTGCCTTCGAAGTCCCAAACTTATGTCCATGTTGAAAAACAGATCACGATGATATTATGTGTCTAGAAGCATCAAAGTATTCAAACAAACTATGAACTTCTAATTGTATTTGGTCAACATCATGTGTTATTGTTGTATCATAGTTTAAAAAGCATGGGTAACTAGATGGATATAAATTAAGGGCATTATTTTTTTTTTATATATATATCATATTATACAACACTGTAATGCATATTGTACAACAATGTAATGCACAAATATGATGTATGTATCAATAAAAATTGTGTGAGTATCAACACCTTATAAATTATTGTGTATAGTACATTCACTACTTTTAGATCTTCACACGCCGAGTGCTTTGACATAAGTCGTACCAAGGGTATGTTTGGCAGTAGAGATTATGAAAGATTATTAAGGTTTAATTTTTTTTTTTTTGAAAAATAAGCTACTTAAAAAATAATCTTTGTTTGGCAGACAGAATTATAAGATATTATTAAAAAAAAAATCTTGCATAATCTCTGAAAATAAAAGGTTACTTCATGTAACATATAAAAATAATTTCTATTTATAATTTTTTCAAGCAACTACACCAACACCAAAGATCGTAGAATGTGAACAAAGACCAACACAATCTATTTTTGTCAAACATACCCTAAATGAGTTTTAATATAAATCATGTTAATTAGATTTGTCACTGTTCGATCTACTTGTTTAATTGTCTTTTAAATAAGAAATATTTTAAAACACAACAATAACAATAAATTTTGTTTTTTAAATATAAACATAAAGTTTATGAGGTATTTGTTATATAAAACTTATATTATATATTTTATAAACTTTCAGGCTTGAATGTAAATATAATTAATCAATCAGAATATAAAGTGATTTCAAAATTTTCAATTAATTACCGCATTCTTTTTTTTTAAGTTCCTTTATTGTCAATTTACACTAATCTTTTATAGTTTATTTTCTACATCAAATTATATAATCAAATTTATTAATATTTTAAACTTAATCACTAAATTTTTAAAATACCCCTTCTTTTTACTTTTATCTTTTGCAATACATATACTTTTATGCATCTTTTAACTGAACGAAAAATTAAGCATTGTTGATAAAAAAAAAAAAAAAAAAAAAAAAAAAAAACTCAATTTTGAATTTTAAATTGACCAATAAAAGGCATCGATTTTAAAATTGAACTCTCTTATTAGTTAATGTGAAAGACCATTTCAATTTTCTTTTTCTTTTCCCTTATTATATAAGAGATTTAGTATTTAAGAACAAAGTTGTTTAAAGATAATTAATTCTCTAAATATCAATAGATCAAATCGTCACCATCCAATTTATTTTATCCAAAAGTGTAGATTAACACTTCGTATTAGTTTTAATGAACTAATCGTCTGTTAACTAATAATTTCGAACATAATATCTAACATAAAATTGATCTTTACTTTTGAAAAGTTATGATCAATGATGAATATTTATGATGAAATTAATAATTATTGAATGTTTTTGAAGTCAATGTGATAATTAATTTCTATTGTGTCTTTGTGTGTATGTTTTTGAAAATCAAAACCCTAACATTTTGCTAGAGAATGAAATGAGTTTTGGGGATTTTTGTCTTCATGACAAACTTGCTCTAAAGTGAACTCATATTTAATTAGATCCATTAGATGAAAGTCAAATGAATGTGAGGACTTGATATTTTGGATCCTTCAAATATATACATATTTGTTAGCATATTATTAGGATGATGAAGTAAACATGAAATAAGATGTTAAATATAAAAATTTGTGAGTTGTTAATAAATGAATTTGTGATTATGTGAACCTTAAATATAGCACTTAGAATTATAGTTAACAAAACCTTGGAATATAAGTAAATACTAAAATCTTTTATACAATAAAAAAAAACTCAAAACTGAAAAATAATTTTTTGAAGAGAACCAAACTAGAAAAATATGGAAGCTCGATTATGACACATAGCAAAACTGAATCTTCTAATTATTTAATAAAAGTCAAAATTGGCTTTCAATTTGGTCGCAGTTGCTTAATTTTTGTCTACGAAAATCAAACAGAAAATAAAAGAAAAAAAAATAAATAAAAGAAAAAAAAAGAAAAAAATACAATAAATAAATAAATAAATAAATACATATATACTTAAGAGCTTATGTTTTACTCTTTTTGAATGAAGTGTTAAATAACGTTATCTCCTATTCAAGGAAAGTTAAAATCTAACTTTTATAGATGAGTCAATCTGAATTAAACTTTATAAATCTAAGTGTAAAATTATTAGTTTTCATAATTTTTTATGAGTCTAAATATTAACACACTCTCCATGAATTTAAAAATTTAAAAATTATAAGTGTCTTTTTAATAATTCAGATTAATATTTAGGCAAAAATTCACCCTTCGTCTCTAAACTTGTTAGAAAACATCATCTGAGTCGGACCATGACCTTGGTGTCATTGGGAGTCCCTTTTTCAATGTTTTGGTATCAAGTGAGTCCCTTGACCCGTTTTCCGTTGGTCAACACCATCATATTCCGTTTGATTTTGTCTTTAGTCCAAGGGCAAATCATCATTTCATAATTTTCGATAATTTATTAAAAAGTGTAAGTACAACGCGACATCTGGGATTTGCTACAATAAATTTAGGGTATTAATAGGTAAAGTTTTTCACCACTCATCCCTAAACTCTCTCTCTCTCTCTCATAAAATCTTAACTTTAATCTTTCCATCAAATCTTAATTATGGTTCGTTGTGGTTGTGGTAGGCGAGCTATGGTGAGGACATACTAGAACAACATCAATGCTGGAAGGCAGTTCTATGCATGTCTAATACAATTATACAGGTTTGGAGACTTTAATTTTTTTCAGTATAAAGTTTAATGGTTGTGTTTTTTAGTTAACTTATAGTTTAATGTTGGTTTAAGTGTAATTGTTGTTTTAGCTTAAAATTTTATTTTCAAGTTATGAGTTTAAGCTTCAAAGGATCCCCAACTTTTGATTTTTGCTTTTAGGGATCTAGATGTCCATTGGTTGGGTGGTACGATCCACCCATGTCAAGGAGAGCAAGGGAGGTGATCATCTATTTGGAGAGAAACATCTACAAGAATGAGGCGACATTACAAGAATGCCAAGCCGACCTCATTGCTCAGACAATGGAAGTTGTCAACTCCTCCAACAGGGCAAACGAGCAAGAGGCTGCTCACCAAGCATCCCTAGCTGATCTCCTTCTTGAGAAGGAGAAATTTTTCCGTTTGAGTAACTTTTGTGTTTTCTCTGGATAGTCATCAACTGCGTTTCTCTATGGTTTATTTAGTGGGTTTAGAAACTCACTGGTTGTTGTGTTATGGATCTGTTCTAGATAGTAGATGGTATGTAATTGGTAAGGTGTGTTTAGGAAGTCTTATTGTTGGTTGACTACTAAAAAGTATTGAGTTGATTTAGTTTGGTCCTAGTACAATATTAATATTATATTCCTTTTATGGTTTTGACCTTGTATTGTGCTGCTTTTATTGGTTTACCAATAGTTCCTTGACCAAAAATGCATTTACTTACATCAGTAGCCACACAAACATTATCCAATTCAAAACACATCCAAGTAAAATGATCAAAGTCAAAACACATATCCAAGTATCAAAGATGGATAAACATACACCACTTTCGAGTATCAGCATAAACTTGATCTGGTGTTGTGTAACACCCCCAAAATTTCATCATAACAGCGGAAGACTAATTGGGGTATTACGTAGATGATCACAGTCATAATCATAGAAAACGACTAAAAGAGACGTTTCGAAAGTCATTTTTATTCAATTCAAATACGAAGGAGTTTCCCTTGTTTAGCAATTATAAATGACATATGAGTTTGAAATGACTGATAGAATTTATGTTTACACCAAAGACTCATGGTCTATTGACCATTTCGTGCCTTGAATGCTGCTTTAGTTACCTGAGATAAACATGCTAAAAAGTCAACAAAATTGTTGAGTGAATCCATAGTGTTTTTGTGTTTAGTAATCAGTTCAAACACAAGGCGAGTAAAAATAAATCAAGTTATATATTGTAATAAGTCTCATGAACTCAAACATTAACGGGTGTGATATAATAGTTCGGGGTAGGAGCTTGCCATTCCCCTAGTATAAATCAAATAATGTGCATTTAGCTATCTATATGGCTAACACAAGGTTATCTATCCAGCTAGCTCAATTGGGTTGTCAACCTCCAATAGATCTATTCACAATATTCGCGTTCACTCGCAAGTGACTAAGGTTCATGATATGAGGGGCTTTATAGGGGCAACAGTGTGTCTTATGCAATAACATTCAGGATAGCATACATAAAAATACTTGTGTTCTGTTCGTAGCATGTATCTCCCTACAAGTTTGTAAAACATATGAAAGTGGGACTATGAACTCACCTCAGTTGGGGGGGTGTATAGGCAAGCAAGTGATATCAAGTGCAACTTGAGAATGGCTCAAACACACAACCTAAATAACAGGGGAAAACTCAGATTTTGGTGGTTTGGGTGGTTTGAGATACTTAAAATGCTTAAAGTTCAAAATCAATATTATAAATAATATTATCTTATTTGTATGTGTTTAGATTCAGTAATTGTTGTCTCTCCAAAAGTTGGTAGACGATAAGATGTGCTTAACATAACTGTTAGGTGTTCTTCTTAGGATATGTCTTATACATCATTAGTGTGGTAATATAAAATAATAATTTTACTGATTAAACCTTCAAGTTATGAGAAATTTACATTTTAAACCTTAACAGTGGATATTTACACTTTTAGTCCCTGTTGTATAAACCAAGATCCGGACTCAACTAGGGTATAATCAATATTGATTGAATGATTGCACAGTGGAATAATAAGAACACAATCAATATCACTAATAAGGTTTTCTTTATTAAAACATAAAGAAACTAATACTACTTCTACTACTACAAGACGCTCTATGCGTTTGCTAGACTCTCATTAGGAGATGTCTTCTATGAAATGAAATGAAAGGATGAATTGTAACCCTAGCCGCCATCCCTCTTTATATAATAGAGGGAGGTTACAAACCCTAGCTTACTAGAAAAGCTAACTATTACATATTAGGTCCTCATTGTTTCTTCTTTCTTCATTATTGCTCGTTTTGTAATCTTATTCAGCAGAATCACTTCTTCAGCAATCCATCAGCAGAATTCTTATTTAGAAGAATTCCCAACAATCTTCCCCTAAACCGAATTTGACTATGTTAAGTTCCGTTTCTCGATAGTACAAAACCAATTGATGAAGAAACAATGGTAAAACATGCCATCACAATAATAAGTTGCACACTATGAATCTGCTTCCCCTTCATCTAATAGGGGTCTTGTGCAACTTGTAGACGCTTCCCCTCAAGTGATGCATAAAGATAGTAAGTAAATAAACAGTAAGCTTCCTCTTAAACTATACTAACCATCTCACGATTTTTTTTTTCACTAAACAAAATAAATAAAGCATAACAGCAGAGAAGCCAAAACAGCAGCAACATCAAAATAGTCTACCAGTAGAAACACCAAAGCATGCGTCTTATATCTTGTACTATCCACGTGACTCCAAACTCAGATGATGCACTAGCAAATGTGAGCATTAAGCACATTTTCTATAGATCTCGCCCCTTCACTAACCCCGAGTACTACAACGTAACTCCTTAAAGTGATAGCAAATGCGAGCATTAAGTACTTTCTGTAGATCTCACCCCTTCACTAGAATCATCAAGTCTTTGTCACATCATTAACGTACAAACAAGTTATCTCAAAAGTGCCTGACTCACTTTGAGATATGATAAGACACGCACCTTCAGCAGAAACCGGTCAGCAGACACCTAAACCTTCAGCAGAAACCGGTCAGCAGAAACCAAAACGTAAAACATTAGAAGCACAAACTTTAAACCCATCTGATCTTTTACTGGAAGCCATCAGCAGAAACAATAAAAATCGAATCACTTGACCAATTTATTCCCATCTCCTAAGCTCACGAACCAACAAGAGGAGACCATTGATTGAATATAATAAATATCAACCCATGCGTATCCAACCCCAAACAAGGGACCTATTTTCCACCGTCCCACTTAGCCAATTAAAACACTCGAATAGAACAGTGGAGACCACGATGAGAGTAAAAACACATGATATCCGCCTCCCTTGTGACCAATAAACTCACGTGAATATCTCATACCATCAAATGAAAATGTGTGCTAGCCCCACATACGACCAATCATAACATCCCATCAATAATATTTCATAGACAAAATGGGGACCAAGCACAACAAAAAGTACCTCACGTGAGCAATAAATATCATAAAGTCAAACATATGTGGCCACTCCATACACCAACAGCAGATACATGTGATGTAACACCCCAACCCGACAAGGGTAGAAGTGTCACATTCTGGTGTCATATCAGAACGTACAATTAAAATCTTTACAAGCGAAAACCTCAAAAATGAAGTATCAAATAAGATAAACAATTGACTGACAAGGAAATACAATATCAAAATGAAATGAAGTCTCAAAGCAAAAGCTCTTCAAGATAAGTCCAAATAATAAGGTAACTAGGGTTGGTCCACTCGGATAATCCAACTCTCATTATCAAAGCCCATCTTCCATCCTAAAACCCGCAGGAAAAAAATGCGGTGAGCTTAAAAAGCCCAGTGACCGGATATAACAAACGAAAGCTAAATAAAAGCGTAAACGAATGAAACAAGGAAGCGAAAACAAGTCGTCGCGAAAAGAGAACAATGAGTCAAGGAGGATCTGCGAGAACACACTTATACCGATATCCAAAGAACAGATAACAAGGAGAATGAAGCAAAGCAAAGCATCAATGACATATAAACAAGCACATACAAACCGGACATACAAGTCTTGAAACATATACAAACATAGCGAGATGTCGATCCACACAACACATATATATGGCATACAATAAATTGAAAATCGGAAACATACAAGTCAAACCGAAATCTAAAGGAAAGCGAAGCAATTAATTAATAAGTGAGCATGGCAATTCACACGGTCAAAACCCTTAGTTGAAAGCATAACCAAGATCATAACAATGAAGTACTAACAACAATCAACACATAGCGGTCACACGTAATAAGTAGGAATACAATGAGGATATAATTAAATGAATTAAAGACATAACAGGCAACTAAACAAATTAACAAGCCGACGTCACAAGTCGAACCATTTACCCAAACAAACCGTAGCATAAACCGAAATGCAAACATGGCGGTCAACAACAAGCGATAAGGATACTATCGGATCATCATAGTCCACGAAATTAAGCGAACGAAGTATACATGATAAAAGACAAAAACTATCGATTACACACTAGCATGGTCACCGGACAATTAGAGGGTCACATAACAAGAGATCACATATAAGCAGATGACAAACTCGCAGATAATCATATCGCGGGGAAATCGATAGTCATATAAAACATGAATAGCATAATCAAATCCAATAAACATATAATAACCCGGTACATGAATGGAACCATAGTCCGAAGTAACGGAATGAAAGTGTGATGATCAATGTAATGGAGTATCTATATCTTGGTAAAAGTGAATCATATAAGGGTATTGAGTAATGAACAAGTAATACTGATTATGGAGCATTGGGGAATACGGAAGGTACAATATAGGTTTATCAAAAGTGTAAGGGTTATCGAATCTACCCGAGCCCTAAACATATCATATCATATCATATCATAAGTAGCCATTGTATTCGGAGGGTGACCTCGAATACCATACATAATAGGAGGAGACCTCGGTAACAAATGGAGTAGCTAGCTCCCGTAACCGTGAAGACGCGGATTGCACCGACATCATTCACCATATATATCTCCAAACAGATCAAATCCTCGAAACATATCATATCTAGGATGCATCCATACGCCCCCCGGAAACATAGTGGCCAAATCATATACATATAGTGAGCTCATAATCATATCATAATGGGGACGGTGTGGAACATCACTCAACCACACTAAAGTCATGCCATTGGTGCATCAATGACACGGTCAGGTTACCTTCCTGACTAGGAAACATATTTGGCTCGGGTATCAAACTGATGGGTCAAAGCATAATCATATCATATCATATCATATCATATCATAAGGGTTCATATCAAAGTTCATATCAGAGTTCATAATCATGAGGTTCATAATTAGAAGTTCAGAATCATAACAAACAATATCATAGCGAACAAAATCATATCAAAGGATTATGTCGGAATCATATCAAAAGGATCGTAGCATAAGGAAATCATAGCAAGGGAATATTATAAGTGAAGCAAAGTCAAGGATCGAAAGTTATGAGAAATCCCTACTGAAAAGGGATAGAATATCTGTACCTCGTTCGAAGCAAGCAAAATAGGAAAGTAAGGTCACACAATGAATCAATCCCGCCGTCCGGAACCTATATGAATTTGATAACGCTTATTAAAGTCGGATTACTCATTTTAGACGGCTTTCCACTTTTTAGCAAGTTTCCACTTTTAGTAACTTTCCAAAAATAGCAGGTTTCCGTAATTAAAAAGTTTAGTCATTTTACTCTTTTAATACCTTTAGTTATCATTTTAACAAGTCAACTCCTTAAGTTTCATAATTTCACAAAACCAACCCTTAACTTTATTAAATTGCATATGTACACAATCCTAGTTTTAGAATATCATTAACGTATACGTTTTAACACATTTAGACTTGCTTACGACAAGATTATATGACCCTTCATACTACACGTTACCTATCAGTTATAAACCATGCATTTTATATATCAGTTATGAACTATGTTTGCAAGCTTTCTTCTTCATAAGACATTCGTAATACATAGTATTACCGAAACCGATTTCGACTTTTCCGACACACCTTTAAAACTCCAAACGACCAATGCAATAATCCCGCGATCACCCTTAAACTTACCCTCACAAGACCACCAATATTTCTTTTTGACCAAGATTTCATGTACAAGTTTTTGCAATGACATTAATACCTACGTTATGCACATCACACCTAAAATACAAATGCATGCATGATTGATTATGTGAAATTCGTTATATGGATCCCTTTTTAACGCCACAATTTGATTAGTAGTTATATGAGAACAGATATGCTACTATACGTCTCGTTCTCGATTCACATAAGGAATAACGTGATAACACCAAACCATGAAGCTATTCTCTATATGAGTTCTCTTGTTAAATAATGTCTCCAACCTCTAGTTCTAGTATGTCATATTAAAGATGTGATTCAGTGGTTATAACTGTTTCGTGTATATATTTCTATGTACGTCGAATAAGTGAGATCAAAACAAGGATTGTAGGTACCTCAAGATTGGTTCTAATATGTCGAGAATGCCAACAGGAAGCTAGAGCCAAGGAAGCATAAAAGAATTCACGAACAACCCCTTTCGAAACCAATAATACCCGCGATCATCTACACCTTCGAGACACTTTTCATCTTTCTTGCTTGCTTTGATCGAATGGAAGACAGGAACCAAGGAGCATGCCGTCACTTTTAGATATTAGGGTTTTAGTGTGATATTTGAATGAGCAGCTATAGGTTAATAAAATAAGAAGGAAGTGGGAATATAGGGGTGTTTCTAGCCGAGCAAGTGGAAGGGCCAAGACCAAGTCAAGTGTTTAGTTGGGCTTTCAATTTAGATGCACATTTCCTTGACTTGCATGACATATTCGGCCCATAAATATATTTTAGCATAAGTATGAGTTGATTATTTTGATCTTGTGCATTAGGTTTAAGATTTAGTTATAAGCTAGATTAAAATGGTATTTAATGAGCATTGACATACTTTACGTACTTTATAAGTATAAACTTTGAGGGGTAAAATAGTCATTTAACACGTTTACGATTTTTAGGGTTTTACAACTCTTCCCCTCTAAAAGAAAATTTTCGTCCTCGAAAATGGAAGTCGCAGGGTACACAGAGACGTACGAGTTTAAGGCAGACATAGCAATCCATAGTTTCACACAGATCATAGCGATCTCGGTTACAAAGCGTACGGAACATACACATAGCAGATGTCGGTGGAACTTCGCAAGGATGTACCGAATTTCAAACGAACATGAGGAGTGACAAATAACGGTTACAAGTCCTAGTCCATTCACGTACCAACCCCAGGCATTTCCCAAAACGTCGTATGATTCCAATAAGTTCAAATTATATGATCTCGGTATTATCACGTTGATCAGGCGTCATAATACTTGCATCACCTAACAAGCCCTTATTGTCACCATATTTTGTCCCGGGTCATGACAAACCACATAGCCAATATCACACAAAACATATCACATACTAATAACAAGTAACATACCAAAGCTGGCCAGATCACATACATACAACATATACTACATCAAACAACTTACCATATCACCAAAGAAGAAGGTCACCAACTTGCTCGAAACGGTTCCTCATGACTCATTACTGACGATCCAAAAGAAAACTGAGATATTAACCAAATGCCAAACGATAAAACTTCACCATTCAAACCGAGTTCCGAACAAATCAAGAAAAGTAATCCGATCGAAATCACTTAACAAGATATCAAACCGCCTCAAACGCATGACAAACGAATCGGAGTAACACAAGTCGCGCCCAAATCATATGAAGTAGATGAACCTTCTCACCACCGGTTGAATCTTGTCTCCGTCTTTTGCGTCTTTGGTTGATCCGTCCAACTCCCTCGAAGATCCTAATGTCTCCAAGACATGGCGATCGGTACGACTTACGCTTCACGAACCTCTCCACCGTAGATCTTGCGAAGAACGCGGTTCGGCACCATCGTCTTCGGCTCCACGGGTAGTCTCCATCTAACGATCGACAAACGGATGTGCGAAGACAAAATAATAAAATCAATGTGAAGAGAAGAAGACCAAAACAGTGAAGACAAAAGATTATCGAAGTCAAATCTGAACGACAATCAAAAGGAATCGGAATATATCATAACAGACGGAAGCCTAGTGTCTACCCAAGTCCTCACAGGTCAATCCTAAGGTCAACAAGACGAAACCTGGCTCTGATACCATAATTGTAACACCCCAACCCGACAAGGGTAGAAGTGTCACATTCTGGTGTCATATCAGAACGTACAATTAAAATCTTTACAAGCGAAAACCTCAAAAATGAAGTATCAAATAAGATAAACAATTGACTGACAAGGAAATACAATATCAAAATGAAATGAAGTCTCAAAGCAAAAGCTCTTCAAGATAAGTCCAAATAATAAGGTAATTAGGGTTGGTCCACTCAGATAATCCAACTCTCAGCCCATCAAAGCCCATCTTCCATCCTAAAACCCGCGGAAAAAAATGCGGTGAGCTTAAAAGCCCAAAGGAATGATATAACAAACGAAAGCTAAATAAAAGCAGAAACGAACTGAAACAAGGAAACTGAAAACAAGGTCGCAGCAAAAGAGAACAATGAGTCAAGGAGGATCCTGCAGAACACACTTATACAGATATCCAAAGAACAGATAACAAGGAGAATGAAGCAAAGCAAAGCATCAATGACATATAAACAAGCACATACAAACCAGACATACAAGTACTGAAACATATACAAACATAGCAGACGTCGTATCCACACAACACATATATATGGCATACAATAAATTCAGGAAATCAGAAAACATACAAGTCAAACCGAAATCTAAAGGAAAGCGGAAGCAATTAATTAATAAGTGAGCATGGCAATTCACACAGGTCAAAACCCTTAGTTGAAAGCATAACCAGTATCATAACAGCGGAAGTACTAACAACAGTCAACACATGGCAGTCACACGTAATAAGTAGGAATACAGTAAGGATATAATTAAATGAATTAAAGACATAACAGGGCAACTAAAAAAATTAACAAGCCAGACGTCATTAGTGAACCATTTACCCAAACAAACCGTAGCATAAACCGAAATGCAAACATGGCGGTCAACAACAAGCGGATAAGGATACTATCGGATCATCATAATCCACGTAAATTAATCGAACAAGTATACATGATAAAAGATAAAACTATCGATTATACACTAGCATGGTCACCGTAAAATTGAGGTCACATAACGGTGAGATCACATATAATCGCAGATGATAACCTCAGATAATCATATCGCAGCAGGAAATCAAGAGTCATATAAAACATGAATAGCATAATCAAATCAATAAACAAATAATAACCCGATGCGTGAATGGAACCATAGTCCAAGTAACGGAATGAAAGTGTGATGATCAATGTAATGGAGTATCTATATCTTGGTAAAGTGAATCATATAAGGGTATTGAGTAATGAACAAGTAATCTAGATTATGGTGCATTGGGGAATATAAAGGTACAATATAGGTTTATCAAAAGTGTAAGGGTTATCGTAAATCTACCCGAGCAGGAAACATATCATATCATATCATATCATAAGTAGCCATTGTATTCGGAGGGTGACCTCGAATACCATACATAATAGGAGGAGACCTCGGTAACAAATGGAGTAGCTAGCTCCCGGAATCGTGAAGACGCGGATTGCACCCGACATCATTCACCATATATATCTCCAAACAGATCAAATCCTCGAAACATATCATATCTAGGATGCATCCATCGCCCCGGAAACATAGTGGCCAAATCATATACATATAGTGAGCTCATAATCATATCATAATGGGGACGGTGTAGAACATCACTCAACCACACTAAAGTCATGCCATTGGTGCATCAATGACACGGTCAGGTTACCTTCCTGACTAGGAAACATATTTGGCTCGGGTATCAAACCGATGGGTCAAAGCATAATCATATCATATGATATCATATCATATCATAAGGGTTCATATCAAAGTTCATATCAGAGTTCATAATCATGAGGTTCATAATTAGAAGTTCAGAATCATAACAAACAATATCATAGCGAACAAAATCATATCAAAGGATTATGTCGGAATCATATCAAAAGGATCATAGCATAAGGAAATCATAGCAAGAGAATATTATAAGTGAAGCAAAGTCAAGGATCGAAAGTTATGAGAAATCCTACCGAAAAGAGATAGAATATCGTACCTCGTTCAAGCAAGCAAAATAGGAAAGTAAGGTCACACGATGAATCAATCCTACGTCCGGAACCTATATGAATTTGATAACGCTTATTAAAGTCGGATTACTCATTTTAGACGGCTTTCCACTTTTTAGCATGTTTCCACTTTTTGTAACTTTCCAAAAATAGTAGGTTTCCGTAATTAGAAAGTTTAGTCATTTTACTCTTTTAATACCTTTAGTTATCATTTTAACAAGTCAACCCCTTAAGTTTCATAATTTCACAAAACCAACCCTTAACTTTATTAAATTGCATATGTTCATAATCCTAGTTTTAGAATATCATTAACGTATACGTTTTAACACATTTAGACTTGCTTACGACAAGATTATATGACCCTTCATACTACACGTTACCTATCGCTTATAAACCATGCATTTTATATATCGCTTATGAACTATGTTTGCAAGCTTTCTTCTTATAGACATTCGTAATACATAGTATTACCGACACCGATTCGACTTTTCCGACACACCTTTAAAACTCCAAACGACCAATGCAATAATCCCATGATCACCCTTAAACTTACCCTCACAAGACCACCAATATTTCTTTTTGACCAAGATTTCATGTACAAGTTTTGCAATGACATTAATACCTCGTTATGCACATCACACCTAAAATACAAATGCATGCATGATTGATTATGTGAAATTAGTTATATGGATCCTTTTTAACGCCACAATTTGATTAGTAGTTATATGAGAACAGATATGCTACTATACGCCTAGTTCTCGATTCACATAAGGAATAACGTGATAACACCAAACCATGAAGCTATTCTCTATATGAGTTCTCTTGTTAAATAATGTCTCCAACCTCTAGTTCTAGTATGTCATATTAAAGATGTGATTCAGTGGTTATAACTGTTTCGTGTATATATGTCTATGTACGTCGAATAAGTGAGATCAAAACAAGGATTGTAGGTACCTCAAGATTGGTTCTAATATGTCGAGAATGCCAACAGGAAGCTAGAGCCAAGGAAGCATAAAAGAATTCACGAACAACCCCTTTCGAAACCAATAATACCCGCGATCATCTACACCTTCGAGACACTTTTCATCTTTCTTGCTTGCTTTGATCGAATGGAAGACAGGAACCAAGGAGCATGCCGTCACTTTTAGATATTAGGGTTTTAGTGTGATATTTGAATGAGCAGCTATAGGTTAATAAAATAAGAAGGAAGTGGGAATATAGGGGTGTTTCTAGCCGAGCAAGTGGAAGGGCCAAGACCAAGTCAAGTGTTTAGTTGGGCTTTCAATTTAGATGCACATTTCCTTGACTTGCATGACATATTCGGCCCATAAATATATTTTAGCATAAGTATGAGTTGATTATTTTGATCTTGTGCATTAGGTTTAAGATTTAGTTATAAGCTAGATTAAAATGGTATTTAATGAGCATTGACATACTTTACGTACTTTATAAGTATAACTTTGAGGGGTAAAATAGTCATTTAACACGTTTACGATTTTTAGGGTTTTACATGTGATGCATCAGTAGATATAATTTTACTGAGAAGAAACAAAATAAATACCCACAAAGCCATTGTGGGGACCGGTATAGCCACATCTTCCCAATATTTGACCATCACGTGAACATCAGTAGGAGCGAGACACAAGGTCAAAAATATTACAGCAACAAACCTACGTGACCATTCGCAAAACAACCAATCCAAAACAAAGCAAACAGAAGTAGTAAACGTGGGACCAAAGAATGTGCTGCAACTTTTGACCCATCAATATCGTGCGCTACAACCAATTTCGAATAGAATGATCACCAATAGGAACATAGCTACTGACATCAACAGTATGTGAGAACCCATGTGACCCAATCCACAATATATTAAAACACAATCAAGAACCACGTGAATGAGTCCAAAAATAATCATCAAAACAGTATACCCATCGTTTCACATACCAATTAAAAAAAATCACGTGATACCATCAACTGCTCCAATCGGTCACCAATCAAAGACAAATCAAGACCCACGTTTGACCAGATATTACGCCCCACATTGAGAGAGAATAGACCAAAATTCAAACCCATGTGATACAAGCTGCTAGGAAACTGACGTGTGGACTGCAGGTCTCAACATGAATAAAAACTACCGACGAGAATAAATAATTATACATACCAGTAGTAAACGATGATCCCTCGCCAAAGCTTAAGAACGAATATGCTATTCTTCAAAACAACCCCTTTTTACTGCTGCCTCATATCTGCTGCTATAAACCCTAATAACATAAAAACCTTATAAACCCTAGATCGAGAGCCACCCGCTCTGAAACCAATTGTATAAACCAAGATCCGGACTCAACTAGGGTATAATCAATATTGATTGAATGATTGCACAGTGGAATAATAAGAACACAATCAATATCACTAATAAGGTTTTCTTTATTAAAACATAAAGAAACTAATACTACTTCTACTACTACAAGACGCTCTATGCGTTTGCTAGACTCTCATTAGGAGATATCTTCTATGAAATGAAATGAAAGGATGAATTGTAACCCTAGCCGCCACCCCTCTTTATATAATAGAGGGAGGTTACAAACCCTAGCTTACTAGAAAAGCTAACTATTACATATTAGGTCCTCATTGTTTCTTCTTTCTTCATTATTGCTCGTTTTGTAATCTTATTCAGCAGAATCACTTCTTCAGCAATCCATCAGCAGAATTCTTATTTAGAAGAATTCCCAACACCTGTACTTTGGTAAAATTACATCTTTGGCTTCAAATATGACCATTTATCATTATGGATTTCCAAATATTCACTTTTTACTCTTAAGTTATCAAAATGGCAGTTTTGATACCATTTTATGGAAAATTACGCTTTTGGTCCTTTAACTTTAATATATTGCATTTTTAGTTTATACTATTCAAAAATGACATTTTAGTACCCTTGGTACTTACGTAATCAAATTATATCCTTATATTATAATTGTGACAGCTTTGGCACCATTTTCAGGAAGTTTGCACTTTTAGTCCTTAAGGTTATAATAGTTTGCAAAGTTATTCCAAAATGAATTATTTTTACATTTTTGATCCAAACTCTTCCAAAGTTACATATTTTACTCAAAAGTATTTTAAAAGTCATTTTGTATCCGCAGATTACAAATGTGGCAGTTTATACCCTTAACTTTCACAAACGTTACATTTTTAACCCGATTTGTATAAAATTTGCATTTTAGTCCAAAATACATATTTAGCAATTGTTATCATTTATTTTAAATAAAATGTTCCAGAAGCTTATTCAACCTTAAATAACAGCTTATTGGGACGTTTTAGCTTATTTTAGTGTTAATGGGCCTTAAACGAAACTATTAAGTCCCGTTAACAGTTTTATGGGTCCAATGGACTCCAAATTGATTGGGCTTGATTGTGGGCTTATATTGGATCATGTTTGGGCTTGTGAAACTGTTAGTGGACTGCTTATTATTGATCTGCTTATTTAAGTGACATTGGGCTTTAAGGCCCAACGTGTAATTTAGTGTGTAGTGAAACGATGGCGAGTAACTCTAGCTTATGGCGTTTAGAACTTATCAAATGAGCTTGGAGTGACTTATATGTATAGCCTGTTTGTTTAGTGTATAAAGAATTGAGTCAAGCCTTTTGTTTGGTATTTTGTACGTTAGATCATAGTTTTACAAAGTCCATTATTTTGTTGAGTTTTTATACTTAATAAATATTCGATATGGGTCAAGTTAATTCAAAACGTGTGATATAAATGATTTATATGTTGAGGTGAGTTGACAACAAGTGTTCTAATCCAAACTTAGCTATATTGAGATTTAAGTGAATATATTTGCTTGGTTTCTAGTTAACGAGAGATAGAAAATAAGAAAGGATAGCTTAACTTGTTCAAACGTAACATGACACATATCAAAGTATAAAATAAATGACTAAGTGTTTTAAAATAACTTACTACACCTTAAAAGGTTGGGTGTATACTCGTCTGTGGACAAGGAAAGGATGAAAGGACTTTGTAGCTCGATTGTTTGCACACCAAGGATTGGAGAGAGACCTTTGGTTGGCTTGATCACACCACGAATCACCTAAAACTTGTCCTTACGTTCTCTTACAAATCACAGGAAGGTAGTGAAAGCTTAGAGTATTTTCTTGTGTGAGCTTTTGAGTTATACGTGAAGAGTATTTTGCATGGGTTCTATTATACACGTTTAGGGCAAGTTGAGGAGAAAAAAGGAATATGAGATGAGGATAATGTGTAGGTACTAAGGCTAAGAGGTAGGATCACTTGAGTACTTGCAACTAGTGTGTACAAGTGTTAAGGGGTTTTGTGTTTCGGTTTTTGTGAGGATGCAAGTTGTGGCCGACCATGGGATTATTTGGCTATCCTTAGGTCTAAGTAACACATAAACGTGCTATATGGTGTCACAAGGATGAGTTGGGGTGTTGTGAAGGCTTAAACATCACATAGAACTCATGGTTTGGTCTTTGTACAACGCTATGAGGGGTCGTTTGGTCTAGAAATACTCAAAGGGTCCAACGCAACTTGTGTAACGTGACCGATTGTGACTATAGGGCTCGTTTGAGGTTTAGTGTGGCTTGAGAGAACTCTTAACATGCTTAGAACTCATTTGAGGTCATTTAGAACACGTTAGGACTTGTTAGAAATTGTTTAGGATTTATTTTGATCAAGTTGGGTAAATTTGAGAAATGGGTGAACTCGCTTAGCTTTGCTGTTTATTTTCTGTCCAAACGATCGTATAAGTTAAATATATTAGCTGATCTTGATTCTTTGGAATGTGATTAAACAAGTGGTTTAATTAGTTACATGTCTTGTGTGTCGAATTTCTCAAGAAAACGAGTCAAAGTGAACAAGGGTTGAGTCGTTTGTATTAATGGTTAAGGGGATTTGATAGCCTTTGAATGGGTCTTATCCAGAGGTAAAGTCCTAGTCGGTAAGTGTCAATGATGTTTGATAAAAAATATTTTATCGCTGAACAATTCAATTAGACTTTGAACCGCTAAGTAAAAAGCACATGCCAAATCATTCGGCACCCATTTTAGATTAATTTAATATTATAATTCTCACAATCAATGTACGTTTTAATATAGTTATTTCACTTGCACTTTGTTTTTTATACTTATTTCACTAGCACTTTGAAAGTGACATGACATAAATTTTAAATTTTAAGTTTTAATTTACTTATTTTACTAGCACTTTGTTTTTAATACTAGCTGCGTACCCGTGTAATGCGGCAGTTACTCTGTGACTAAATATTGTTACACTCGATCTTATTGCTAATATTTTAGATGTGTGTGAGAGATATATGAAATATTTTGTGTGTATTTATATAGTGTATTTAATATACTTGTTTCACTAGATTAATATAATATTCTAATGGTAATATCGATCTCTTTTTATATATTTTTATTCCAATCTCAAGAGTGCATGCTATTTCATTAAATTTGTAGAGTTATTTTACACAAACGGAATACGTCTAGTTATACAAATCGATAATACTTAGAGAAAGTTAAAAGAATAAACGTTGAAACGAATATGTTTTATTTAAAAAAAATTAAATGACACAAAAAATTAAATATAATAAGAAAATATTCAATGACACAAATTATAATAGTAATTTTTGGAAGTTGAACATATTTAGAACAGTTGTCAAACAATATGTTTTCGTTTAGAACCAATTTCATTCAGAGCCATTAAATCATTCAGAGCATTGGACTCATTCAGCGCTAAATCATTATGTTTTATCAAACAGCCCCTAAGTGTATTTTGGATTTACTTAATGGGCTTAGGATTTGCTTAAGGCTCAAGAAAATAATTAAGGTTCTGCTTATTGTGTAATTGGGTTTAATGATGGGCTTAATTGTGTTAATGAGGCCCATTAGGTGTTTATGGACTCAATTTAATATTGTTAGACCCATTTAGCAAAATGGGGAACCAGGGGTTGTGAGTGTGTTGTGGTGTTTTGGTGATTAAAACATCACTAGGGTTCATTTTGTACATGTTTAAAAATATCATGGTACGTGTGTGAGCTCGTTCCAAGCGAGTGTGTGAATCATATAACATATATTGATTCATTGTTGCACAGTGTAACCAAAAGTTTAAAATTTTGCCTAAAAATGGGTGAGTGAACAATAATACATAATTAATCTTTGATTAACGTTTATTAATAACTGGGGATTTTTACAGGATGTTACATGTTGTGCATCCATTTATGATTCTTCATTGCTCTTTGTCAAAATAGACTAACATTATCCAACTCAAAACACAGATCCAAGTAAGACAGATTTAAGTATCAAAGATGGATGAAGTATCAACGATTGATGAACAAACACCACTTTCGAGTATCAATAAAACTTGCTCTGGTGTTGTTCATCGATTGTTGATTCTTCGTTGCACTTTGTGAAAATAGACTAACATTATCCAAGTATAAACATAAATTATTATACATGCTTAATACATGATTATTATACATGCTTAATATGTATCCAAGTGCTTCTGAGCGGTTTGCTAATCCTTTTGAGGGATCTGCAAGTGTTGAGCGGTCTGGTAATTGACTATTTAATAGTCAATTTTCACGTGTAATGACAGTAATTGACTCTGTAAAAGTCAACACTTATTATGAGTATGAACTTTCAACACTCTGTAGAAATGGGTAAATTGGCAAATGGATACATTTAAAACACAATTATTCCCATAGACTAACATGAGATGATTTCATACATAATGCAAATAGATATATTTCCAAATGCATAAAATTTTGTAGTCTACAAAGTACAGAAACACACATTGTTTAAAGAAAGCAAATATTGTCTAGGAATTACATATTCGATGAAAAACATTGTTTTTGAAATACTTAACACACATTTTTGTGGTGAAGCCTTTTGCTGCTATAATCTTCTTCCTAGTCCACAATTGTTTTGGAGTCACACCAGAAGCAACACCAACATGACTTCTAGATTGAGACTGGACCATATTTTGTTGAAAATGACTTTGACTGACCACTAATTTCTTGCACATGACTTTGAGCATCAATTTGACATTGATTTTGTTCATTTGCTTCAAATTTGTTACCTTTAACCTTTGTCTTCTTCTTTGATTGAATATTTGGCTGGGAACATGAACCTGTTTTTTTGAGAATGATGGGTACTGCCTTGACTTCCTGTTACACCTCCTTGCCCAAGACATGTTTTTTTGTTCTGTCCAACATTGCCACAAATACCACAAACTACACTCCTACTAGACTGTGACAACTTACTATCTTTATCATTATCATCATTTTCAATAGCTGCCCTAGTTCTTTTCTTCCTTGGCCTACCCTTTGGTTTATGATGTTTAAGAGGAACAATGCTTGTAGGCACATTTGAATTTTCCCAATGTTGATAAACATTTATGGGTTGGATATTGTGTTTGTAAGATTCCTGCCAAGTCTTAAGCAAGTAACATGGATGTACCACTAGAACAAAAAGTGGATTTGGCCACACCGAATATGTGTGACGATATACATATAGTCACACATGTTTTTTCGACCGTGTGTGACTAAAGGTCGCGACCATAGGTACCCTATGGTCACGTGTTTGACTTTTAGTCTCTGTGCAAAAGAGTAACCAAAACCGTAACATGTGTGACTAATTAGGTACAAATTTTGTTGGATTAATCCGTATTAGTGACCATAAACATCATATAGTCACACAAAGCATGTTTGTTTTGGGTATTTAGTCACATACAATTAAGCATAAAGTGGCAAAAGTGTTAATAAGTGTGACCATATGTTGTTTAAGGTGAAGAAATATGTCTTTTGTGTGACTATTGATCATCTAATGGCCACTTGAATTTTACATTTGTGTGGCCTTTTCTAACATTTAGTCACACAAAGCATGTTTGTTTTGGGTATTTAGTCACATACAATTAATCATAAAGTGGCTAAAAGTGTTAATAAGTGTGACCATATGGTGTTTCAAGTGAAAAAAGGTGTCTTTTGTGTGACTATTGATCATCCAATGGCACATGAATTTTATGTTTGTGTGGCCTTTTCTAACATTTAGTCACACAAATCATGTTTGTTTTGGGTATTTAGTCACATACAATTAACCATAAAGTGGCTAAAAGTGTTAATAAGTGTGACCATATGGTGTTTTAAGTGAAGAAATGTGTGTTTTATGTGACTATTGATCATCCAATGGCCACTTGAATTTTATGTTTGTGTGGCCTTTTCTAACATTTAGTCACACAAAGCACGTTTCTTTTGGGTATTTAGTCACATCAATTAATCATAAAGTGGCCAAAAGTGTTAATAAGTGTGACCATATGGTGTTTTAAGTGAAGAAATGTGTGTTTTGTGTGACTATTGATCATCCAATGGCCACTTGAATTTTATGTTTGTGTGGCCTTTTCTAACATTTAGTCACACAAAGCATGTTTCTTTGGGTATTTAGTCACATTCAATTAATCATAAAGTGGCCAAAAGTGTTAATAAGTGTGACCATATGGTGTTTCAAGTGAAGAAATGTGTGTTTTGTGTGACTATTGATCATCCAATGGCCACATGATTTTTATGTTTGTGTGGCCTTTTCTAACATTTAGTCACGCAAAGCACGTTTCTTTTGGGTATTTAGTCACATCCAATTAATCATAAAGTGGCCAAAAGTGTTAATAAGTGTGACCATATGGTGTTTTAAGTGAAGAAATGTGTGTTTTGTGTGACTATTGCTCATCCAGTGGCCACATGAATTTTATGTTTGTGTGGCCTTTTCTAACATTTAGTCACATAAAGCATGTTTCTTTGGGTATTTAGTCACATGCAATTAACCATAAAGTGACTAAAAGTGTTAATAAGTGTGACCATATGGTGTTTTAAGTGAAGAAATGTGTGTTTTGTGTGACTATTGATCATCCAATGGCCACATGAATTTTATGTTTGTGTGGCCTTTTCTAACATTTAGTCACACAAAGCATGTTTCTTTTGGGTATTTAGTCACATACAAATTAAGCATAAAGTGGCCAAAAGTGTTAATAAGTGTGACCATATGGTGTTTTAATTGAAGAAATGTGTGTTTTGTGTGACTATTGCTCATCCAATGGCCACATTAATTTTATGTTTGTGTGGCGCTTTCTAACATTTAGTCACGCATCGAATTAAGCAAACTGTGACAAAAAAGTGTTAATTATTGTGACTATATGAATCTTTTAGTCACATATAAGAAGTCAATATATATCAAAACAAATTCTAATATATAAAAATATATTCAAAATATATTCAAATACAATAAAATTGGAATGTATATAAAATTGTAATGTCGTACATAATAAAACTCTCAATAATTTAACGACTTGACTCTTGATCTTCTTAGCTTCCTTTTGCATGGTATGACTAGAGCGTGGCGCTTGTATTTAATTTAGGTGCGATTCTGTTCTTACCAATCGGTTTATGGTACTTG